>MJUU01036639.1:22445-67683 GCA_002080025.1 Modiolus philippinarum | reverse complement strand
ATTATGGATTTCCTTTGTTCGGGTTCTAGTGCTGCTGATGAGGAATTAATTTCCGAAATGGCCATACAGCTCATTAAAATTATTGCAGTTGGAGTAAACATATGTGTTATGGTCTCATGTTCATTTACTCCATATCCTTTCGTAAAATATTTAATACAGGAGTTTGTCTTTTTATTGCAGTGTGGAGTTGGTAAAACAATTCCCCGTGGTAGAGATGTATGCTCTTTGTTCAATTACTATTATCTAAATTTATGTAAATTCTAAAACCTAAAGATTAACCCCCTCCATCGTATTTATGCCCTTGGCTATATTTGATATTACTGATTATTCGGATTTCTTTTGGTTTTGTGCATTTTAAGCAATTTTTTGAAATTATGCATTTCCTTTGTTCGGGTTCTAGTGCTGCTGGTGAGGAATTAATTTCCGAAATGGCCATACAGCTCATTAAGATTATTGCAGTTGGATTAAACATATGTGTTATGGTCTCATGTCTATTTACTCCATATCCTTTCGTAAAATATTTAATACAGGAATTTGTCTTTTTATTGCAGTGTGGAGTTGGTAAAACAATTCCCCGTGGTAGAGATGTATGCTCTTTATTTTTCTTAGATATGGTGTACTTGTACATGAGATAATATCTCATGTGTACACTTTGTTCAATTACTATTATCTAAATTTATATAAATTCTAAAACCTAAAGATTAACCCCCTCCATCATAGTTATGCCCTTGGCTATATTTGATATTACTGATTATTCGGATTTCTTTTGGTTTTGTGCATTTTAAGCAATTTTTTGAAATTATGGATTTCCTTTGTTCGGGTTCTAGTGCTGCTGATGAGGAATTAATTTCCGAAATGGCCATACAGCTAATTAAAATTCTTGCAGTTGGAGTAAACATATGTGTTATGGTCTCATGTTCATTTACTCCATATCCTTTCGTAAAATATTGTAAATGAATTTTTTGCATTTGTGATGAATAGTAGACTTCCGGTGTGACATTTGTAACCTACAACTTTCTGTTCTAGTCAAGTGAAGACCCTATACAGTCATATGACTATTTTAGTTTGGTATTTGTGCTACAAGCACAGCCGGTGACATCACTTCCGGTTTTTGTTCTAGTGACGGCAAAATTTTTTCAGGGGAGGAGGGCAATGTTGTCAACTTTGAATGCTTTTAATTCTCTTAAAAGCCTGGTTTGCTATACTGATTTTTTTTATATTTTGAAGATATCGTATAAAGGGATATATTTAAAATAAAATTTTGAACTCGGAATTTTTTCTGAATTTCACTTTTTATGTCCCTCTAGGGTTCAAAAAGTGATAAAAAATCTAACTTCAATGTGCACATAATTGGGAATATTAGCAAAAATAATTGACAGAAATGGTAGTATTTTTAGAAATACCTTTAAAACAACAAAGACTTAAAATCCAAACACTCTTTTTTACAAAAACAAAGTACAATTTGTTTTTATAGGGTCAAAAAGTGGGTAAATTGGAATTCGGACCGTTTTTCGGGGGAACGTAACTTTGACCCCATTTATCTCAGAAAAACGCCTGGAAAGGTGGTCCAATATTTATACCAAAGAAAGGGTATATATCTAACAGTAATATATTTTAAAAAAATTGCCATTTGAATTCGGAATTATTTTTGGGGTCAGGTTTCCTCACTAACCTTAATACAATTTAGAGTGCTGAATGTGAACCCAACCTCTGAAAATATCCTCTTGTAATGATTTATCCAGTAATTTCCATATTTGAAGTGTTTCGAAATGATTAGAGTGTTTGCGATGTAAACTTTTAGCCAATTTTAGGCAACATACTATCTGTTTAAAAGAATTTTGAATGTGAAATGATAAAACAATCTCCAAAACACCACCTAGAAGTGATTTTTTTCCAATAATTTCCATATTTGCATGAAGTATTTTGAAATGATTTGAATATTTGGGATATAAAATTATAGTCAGCTTTTGACAAAATAATATCTGATTAATAGAATTTTGAGTGTGAAATGAGAATTCAATCTCCAAAAATGCCACCTAGAAGTGATTTATTCACAATAACTTCAGTATTTAGTTATTTGTAACCACTGGGTCGATGCCTCTGCTGGTGGACTTTTAGTCCCCGAGGGCATTCATCAGCCCAGTAGTCAGTACTTCGGTGCTGACCCGAAAGCCGATTCTAATTTGAACCTTACAGTATCTTTTTAAGTAAATTTTGTTGAAACTAAGGAGTATCTCCCTAATGCAAAGCTCTGTCCTTAACTGATTTTGGCTTTCTATTTAGATCATGTTTGGTAATTTCTTGTCTATCAGTTTTTAAACATCTCTGACTTCATGGTCTTTCAAACGTTTAGATTTTAGCTGCACTGAAGAGACATAAGTGGTCGAAATGCGCATATGCAGAATCAAAATTCACAGTAATTTCGGTATTTAGTTGTTTATTCCAATAATTTCCATATTCAAACTGTTTCGAAATGATTTAAATGTTTGTGATACAAACCTTTTGAAAAATAGTATCTGATTTATAGAATTTTGAATGTGAAATGAGAATACAAACTTCAAAAATACCATCAAGAAGTGGTTGATTCCAAAAATTTCCATATTTAAAGTGTTTCGAAATGATTTGCTTGTGTGCAATATAAACTTCTAGCAAAATAATATCTGATTAATAGAGTTTTGAATGTGAAATGAGATTGCAATCTCCAAAACAAAAAAGCTTTTAGAAGTGATTGCTTCCAATAATTTCCATATTCAAGGTGTTTCAAACTGACTTGAATGCTTGTGATGTAAATGTTTGATGAATTTTTGACAAATAATATCTGCTAAATACAATTTAGAGTGTTGAGTGTGAATCCAATCTCTGAAAATATCTTGTAATGATTTATTCCAGGAATTTCTATATTTGAAGTGATAAGAGTGTTTGCGATTTAAACTTTTAGCCAAATTTAGGCAAAATAATATCGGTTTAAAAGAATTTTGAATATGAATTGATAACACAATTTCCAAAATAACCATCTAGAGGTGATTTTTCCAATAATTTCCATATTTTCATGAAGTATTTTTAAATGATTTGAATATTTGCAATAAAAACTTTGTGTAAATTTTTTTCATAATAATAATTGATTAATAGAATTTCGAATGTTAAATAAGAAAACAATTCCCAAAAATACCATCTAGAAGTGTTTTATTCTAGTAATTTCCATATTTGAAGTGTTTAACAATGATTTAAATGTTTGCGATATAAAAGTTTAGTTAATTCTTGGCAAAATAATATCTGATTAATCGATTTTTTTAATGTAAAATGTAAAATCTCAAAAATACCATTTAGAAGAGATTTTTTCTAACAATTTCCATATTCAAGGTGTTTCGAACTGAATCGAATGCTTGCGATGAAAATGTTTGATTAAATTTTGGCAAATTAATATCTGATTAATACAATAACTAAATACCGAAGTTACCGTGAATTTTAATTCTGCATATGCGCATTTCGACAACTTATGTCTCTTCAGTGCAGATAAAATCTAAATGTTTGGAAGACCATTAACTCAAAGATAAAAACAATGTAGAGTGTTGAATGTGAATCCAATCTCTGAAAATATTATAATGTAATGATTAATTCCAGTAATTTCTATATTTGAAGTGTTTCGAAATAATTTGAATGCTTGCGAGGTAAACTTTAGCTTGAATTTTTGGCTAATTAATATCTGATTAACAGAATTTAGAGTGTGAAATGTGAATCCAAACTATGAAAATGGCATTTTGTAATGATTTATTCCAGTAGTTTCCATATTTCAGTTGTTTAGAAATGACTTGAATGTTTGCGATATAAAATTTTTTATAGAATTATTCAGTTAGAAGATAATTGATTATAAAATGTCAAAGCAGTCTCTGAAATAAACATCTGATATTGGTTTATTCCAATAACTTCCAGATTATAAGTATAAATCTTTGCAATATAAACTTTTTAAGGAAAAATAATATATATTCGAACTATCAGATGCATGTATTGATAATGAATTTCGATTTTAGTAGCAAAGCTCTGTGAGATTCGTTTCGCCGATAATTTTTCAATTCACCTGTATCAGTCAATAGAAATACGTCATCAGTCATTCGTCACCGATCATCCCTGCATAATTAATTTTCTTTGTAATCGTCATCCGTCATAAATCAAGAGTAAAGAGTCATATCATTCACCAGTCATCAGTTAATATCAGTTAATTTTATTTTCCGTCAGCCGTCAAAAGTCATGATTCAGCTATCAATCAGCGATCATTCACCAGTCAACGATCAGTCAAAATGGAATGTTGACTAATCCAGGGACTGTATGATAATATAATGTCATGTAATTTACTTACTTCGATGAGAATTACCCGTATTTCTAGATTATTTAAATTTTAGTTACAAAATTTTACTTCATATTTTGTGTTACTTGGTTCATTTACGAGATAGGACACATGCAATGTCTCTTCCAGATTAACTTGAAACCATGGATTCTTCATATCTATAGTCACAATATTGGAATCTAAAAGTGAGAAAAAATATATATAACTATCGTTGTACGAAAAGAAATCCCGATATTTTTTGAACAGAAAATACTAGGAATGCGTATTTACTCACAAAAATGCAGTTAACTTGTTCTGCGTTATGACTGTTATTTGCTGTGCGGATTTGAAGTTGCAAATTGTACAGTGTCTTCCTTCTTCAACATCGTCACTGATCTACATATCGCCTACACATAGTTTTTATTTTTACCAAAATATCCGTATATTGTTTATTATCGTCACATTTTTTTCTGATTGTGTATGTCGCAATGATAATGTTTTTAGTATAGATTATATTGTTTCACTCCTCTTATATAAGTCCCATTTGGCGATTACATTGATTGAACTTATTACAGTAAAAAGAAGGGAACAAGGGAATGTGTTTGGACCCTTATCGTATTAATGTAATGCATATCGTTTGCCTTGCTGTTTTATATAACTGGATTTTATTTGAATATATAGAAAAGGGAAGGGAAACGGGGAATGTGTCAAAGAGGCAACGACTTAAAGGGGAGTAATAACAACTTAAAGCCACCATAAGATCTTCAATGAACGGTGAAGAAACCCCACACCAACCGACAGGTCGAATTTGGCCCCCAAATAAAGAGTAATCAAAATCAGCGAAATAAACACCATCCTAGACTCATATATACATAAAGTAAACTAACTAGAAAACAGATAAGACACACAATGGCTATATATTGAAATTTTTCTTGAATGATTTCTCAGCTTCACAATCATCCATTTATTATATTATTCCCCATTTTCTTTTAGTCCAATATTTTCTCAAAGATTTGTGAAACAAATTCGAA
Source organism: Modiolus philippinarum (assembly GCA_002080025.1). Classification (NCBI taxonomy): domain Eukaryota; kingdom Metazoa; phylum Mollusca; class Bivalvia; order Mytilida; family Modiolidae; genus Modiolus; species Modiolus philippinarum. The sequence continues at coordinate 62,331 of MJUU01036639.1, read as the reverse complement.
GATACCATTTAACAGATAAGCAAAATGAAATGATTTTTTTAAACGGGTCTTTAACGCGGAAATGACAAAAAGAGGTAAAAATTTTTGAAAATGCTCAAAAATTGATGAAAATGTACAGAAATAATGTCCCATATATTAGAATGGGATTCTGTTTGGGGAATATTTAAACCTTGTCAACAAAACAACGGAATTAGAATACCGAAGGAACAAAGGAGTGAAATTTACAAAAATCGACGTCTAAAGTCATGACTAAAAACAACACAGAAAACAATGACGCCAGGCACAAAACAACGACGCCAGACAGACACAAAGCACAGAAACAGAAATCACAACATTCAAAACAAAGCACTCACAGTGTGAACTCCAGTGAAACTGAGGGTGACATCAGGTGCTCCGGAAGGGTAAGTATGTCCTGCTCTGTTAACAGCAACCGTCACTCCTTGAATGGGTCAATCCAGGAAAATGTCAAAGTCGGTAGTCAAATCCTGGAAGACGTGAATCTAGTTGAAAATGTCAACTTTCATTTGGGATACTGACACGTCACATCTTTCGATGATGTTATGGCCATAGAATTTCTTGAGGGATGAAATTAACATAAGTTGAACAAATCCCTGACTAAGCAGCTTTTGGGACAGTGTTTTTGCTCTGTTCAAAAATCAATGTACAAACTACATGCTCGACAGTATCGAATCAACTGTGAAGTGTACACTCCATAGGCTGGAGAGGTAGGTATATTGCTGCTTAGAAAGGAAAAGTTCACAATTGGGAAATTAAAATCATCACGCTTATCATACAGCTTAGACTTCAAACGTCCATCTTCGTCAATATACAATAACAGATCTAGGTACGAAGCTGAAGTAGGTGTTTCAATTGTTTCTTTAATTTCAAGATCTGATGTAAATACTCCTTAAATTTAGGATTAGTAAAAGCAAGCACATCGTCTATGTAGCGGAAGCTGAAATTAAAGGACTGAGCTAAATATTTTTGTTTTCTTTGAATAAGCTCTTGTAAAAACTTGGTTGATTGATTGATTGATTGAATATTGTCTAACGTCTTCTGAGCAATATTTCAGCTATATCAAGACAAGAACAAGTTTGTTAATAAATAATCACTTCGGGGTATGGAAATGGTCATGGGACGGAAAATTCTGACTGCCACTGGAAAAGTAGGGTGAAATCAAAAGGAGTGGGGAATTTAGCCTTGTAGTCGATCACCTACATACCACTCTACAAGAGCTTGCTACAAGGGTTCTTTTACGTGTAGGAAGCTTGGCATTTCTTCCAACACGTGGACCTGTGTTTACATCCCATCCGAAAGATGGGTTGTGTATTTATTAAACCCGCACAACCACGGAATGGGTCCTATTTCTATATCACGGTGTTCCCTTGGAGTCAGCCCCGTTTAGAAGGGGTCATACCCCGCAAATAATACATTATTTTCTGCAGCTTTCAAAGATGTATTCTTTTTGTGAGTTTAAAATATCAACAAATCTGTTAAGAGTTATAACGTCGTGTATTTTATTTATAAAGAGCAATTTCAGATAATATTATAATTGATATTGGATAATCAAACATGTATTTCATGCCGAGAATCTTTTTTTTTATAATTTCTGATTTAATTGGATGTCAAATTTTCCGACGCAAATCATAAAAGGTAGAAAGTATTGATTACACTTATAAATAGATACGCAACGATATTAAAACTCTGATTTTTACATTGAGGAATTAAAAAAAAAACAATAATATCAGTAGACATTACGACATCATTGATGATTAAAAAATATAACATCAGGCGAAACGAGAGTTTATTATTTTTCTGAGAGCATTTAAGAATAAATTCTAGTTTGGGTAACACCGTGTTTGCATGCATCACATTAGCACTTGTTATTCGGTCTCTCAAACGAAGTTTTTAGAATTTTGTTTTTGTTTCGTTTCTAATTAACACTCCAACATAACGTTTGAAGACTGAGTGTAGTTTTTCTTGTTGTCTCTACTCGGCTGTTTTTATTTTCCCTCTTCTTCGCGACTGATTTCGTCTGCGCATTTTCTCGAAGAATATAAGACCAATCACCTCACAATATTGTATTTGGGTATTTCCGTTTTCAAAATGGCTACCGTTGCCAAGGAAACAGAAAAACGAAGGGTAAATGGAAATTCTCCAAATAGATGAAAATTTACAGAGAGGGTGTACAGAAACTGAAGAACACCATTTAGCGTTGCCATTAAAACAGACAAGGGCGCAACAATTGACAGTGCTCCAAATTAGATCAAACTTTTCAGAAAGTATGTATTATAACTGTAAAATACAATTTCAGCTAAAAACTTTCAAAATGGACTTTGATGCGATGGAAACGAATGAAATATGAAAATAATATCAAATATAAATGCTTGAAATGAATCAAGGTCGGAAAAATTAAGAGTGCTTAAAAATTGTGTTTTGCCTAAAAACCTAGTTCTCTGTTGTGTTTCTTATTCTTACCCCCCTCTTTTCCTTGTCCGGGTGGGCTTGTCTGGTTTACTTCTCGTTTTTTTAATAAACTAGAGGAATTTTAATACTTCTTTCTATGACATTTTAGTCTTTCAATGCTTCAATTGTCTTATTTTATTGATGTTAAATGTAAAAATTAACAGTGCAAACACTATATCATAATAGCAGATAAACTGGTTGCATGTTCTTGTACATCAATTTATTTAAATAAGCGTTATTGCAAAAAAGCGTTGAATGAGTGACAACTTGTTTTGTGATAAAGTTTTCACTATGGCATTTGAATGATGCTTCACTATCTTCTTTTATATTCAAAATGTAAAATTGGCAGAAAAAATATATGATTGGTATGGTAAAGTGAGTCACAACCGAGCCAAAATAAGAAAAAAAGAATATTCCAAAGACAACAGCAATATTGGAAACACAAAAAAACATCACTTAAGGAATACAAAAAAAAAAGAAGAACACATGGACATAGATATACAGTTGAACAATCGGGACATGGTAAATCAAGTTATTAGAAAAAAAGTTCTAAAAAAAACGTTAAATGAGTGACAACCGTTTTGTTAATAAAGAATAGTTTACTATGGAATTTCAATGATTCAATGCTTGAGTTGTCTACTGTTATAAAAAGGGTTAATTGTACAGAAAAAAAGGCTATAAACTTGGTATGTTAAAATAAATTTACTGAAGCGTCAGTCAATAACAAAACGAGTAATCCAAAATTATAGCAACATTTGAAATTTGAAGAAATAACTAATCAATTTAAGTAAGATACGGAAAAGAAATAATTGACACACATATACAGTTGAACAACACTGTCATGGTAAGACAATTATTACGAAAAGCCTTGTATAAACTTTTTTTTTTATCTCAAAAGAATCTTATATTAACACATTCCCTATACTATAAAGGAAATGTGTTCATAAATACATTTTTAATGAAAGTGAGGGGATATTGTCGTTGGCTTCCTTCGAACATCTGTTCATTTGTCTGCCGTCCGTGAGCATATCTGTCCGTAATACTTTTTTGTGCCGCGAGTTTGTTTCTACATTGATCAATTAAGGCATTTTCAGTCCTCAATCTTATGGAAATGTTGTAAGAAATTGCCAGAAGTTGATCAAAATCCAGAAAAGCTGGGACGTAACTTACATTCTTTACGTAATAGGGGATATCTGCAAGATATTCTGCTTACATCCGTTAAACTAGCTTTGAAACTTAGTGATACTGCCGATGTCTACTGAAATTTATGATGATTCTTGACCAAACCCTTCGGGAAGTTTTGAGTTTGATTTTTCTTCCGTATTGCGGAAGTGTTCTACCAGCAGACTAGGCTCTTTGAGTTAGCCGGCAGTTAAGCGGCGAGCACCCCTTGACCCATCTTTCAAAATTACGTATTGTCTTTCTCTCTCCTTTCAAGATTGTGGTCACGGAGTTAGTAGCCTACCTGTATTGGGTTTTATTCGTATGCTTTTATACTATAGGGAAACGGGACAGATAAAGGGGCGGTTTGGGTACCCATCAACCGGTTTAACCCATACCACTGGCTTTTGCTAGTTCCGGTACCAAGTCCGGCTGTCCCAATTTCCTATCGTTGTCTAAGTTTGTCTTTTGTCTTATACGTGTTTTTCTTGTGTAGTTCCCTTGCAGATTGTTGCATGTAATTATAATTTTCAGCCATTGTAGGTGTTTCCTGTTATCCATTATTTAACATTTTTAATTTTGTTATAGAATTATTCCATATATTGCTCTGATGCGCAATTAGTTTTTGGTTGCTTGATATTGGTCTTGGTACAAACAAGAGATCCGAGATGTCGATTTTGACAAATATGACATAAAACGTGTACTCCTCCTACATTTTTGGATTTAGGGGTTTAAAGTTGTTGTAGAATTTTCGCATATAGACGGAAGATTCATGGTGCAAAGTAGATGCCATTGATATGTATTTTCGCTACGACAAAAAAATGCGGATTTTTACACATGGTGCTTGCGAAGCGAATCCCCCTACATTTCTCAATGTCTCATTTCTCAATCTCACAATCTTGTTGATCGCTATGGGAATTCTGTTTCCCAGATGTCAACAGATCTTTCCCTCTGCAGCTAAATAGGAAAAATGAAAGGATATGGAGTGAATGTACTTGTGACAAAAACGCACACGATACATAGAAAACTCCAGTTTATCAAGGACAGGGCTTTTATTCATGTCTACATCTTGATGTCGCCTGAGGGTCTTCAACTAGAGGTGAAGAATATTCACCTCCTCAAGCGAAATCAAGAAGGCCCTAGCGTGCACTTAAGCGGTATTCTTGACAAAAGTTTAAATCAAGGTCCCTCCCTTGCTCCCCACCCGCCATGGAATGCCAATTTGGGCGATGCTCATGGTTAATCAGCTGAAAGCACCAGGGTAACAAGAAGAGAATAAAAATGTTGAGCAACATCGATCGCAGCTAAAATATTTCATTGAAGCAACACATGTCGGGAGCTGTCAATGATGCAATAAGTAAAACCTGCCTACAAATATTTGTTATTAAGTAGCCCAACGAAAGACATAAATTAGGGACAAAAACACGGGGCACATCAAAATAAATGTAGGCAAACCTTGCAGTGTAGCTTAGGTTGAAATTGCAAAATAGTCGTGTGTACAGATTATAACATTTTAGAAAAAACAGTGAAAATATTGACTTACCTCTATCGTATTTGACTTTACTACCGGAGTTGACATGTTGAGCACGGCAGTTGTCTTATAAGAAACAGGAGATGCTAACTCTATCGGTACATCTAATCTCACCCATGGTTTCCATTGGGTCCGTGTTGTTCATCTGCATGCGTGTTTTCATTTTTTTTCTCCCGTGCTCAAGTGGTTTCCTTGTTTCTTAGTGTTTCCGATGTTGCCATTGCTTATGGATTGTTTGTTATATTGACTGACGGTTCGGTTCTCACTTATTTTAGGTATTTAATTTTATTGCAGAATTGTTTGATATATAACGTAGAGCAATGATATTTAGGAATTTAATTTTGGTTCCGACTTTGGTAAATTTCCTGTAAATGTCAAAGACTCATTATTTTGGAAATTTTATCACATAATCTAAAACATTTCCATGTGTTTGAAAAAAAATCTGAACACTTAGAAGTATGAAATGTGATTCCAGTTTTCGAAAATTTCTTTTTATTATCAAAGATCACTTATTTTTTGGATTCGGTCTAGTTACCATACTTCTGGAATTATTTTCAATCACCACAAACTTTTTCAGCAATTGGGTTTAAGAAAAATTTAATTTCCTGAAAGTCTCAAAGACCACTAATTTTGGGAATTTGACCTAGCAATTAATGTTTAAAAGAGTAAGTGAGAACAGAACCGCCAATTAAAACGAATAAGCCAAGGACAATGGCAACACCGGAAAAAAAGAAAGTAACAGAGACACAGCATGAGTACGGCACAGAAAAGAAAAATTAAGACACACACACAAAGATGAAGAACACATACCCAATAAAAACCATGGATGAGATCAGGTACACCGATAAAGGAAGCATCTACGGCTTCTTATAAGACACCCGTCGTGTTGAACATGTCAAATCCGGTAGTAAAGTCAAATTCGGGAGAGGAAACAACAATTAAACTTTAAGTGAAAGAGCTGTTGTCAACTAGGAAACAGATATCAAATAGCGGTCCACAATATGGTTTTGTCGACCGTAAAACTTCTGGAGGGATGACTTCATGTTTTGGGTACATACCCTTGTTGAAGTAGCCTATTTGGGAGCAACCGGGCTCTATCAAGAATATCACTGTATTGAACACAGGCTCTTAAATAGCAGATGAGCTGGGAGATGTAAACGCCGTATGCCGGCGCTGTTGGGATGTTGCTACAAAGAAAATGGAAGTTTGGTATTGGAAAAGTGAAGTCATCGCGTTTGTCGTGCAGCTTAGTCTGAAGTCTAACTCTGTTGTCAATTTCAAGATGATGGTCAAGGAGAACAAGAAAGAGCTACAATGTTAGAAAATTACAATCACATGCAAAAATCTAACAGGTGACTGCACAAGAAAACCAATTAAATGACAAAAGACAAACATAGACAATGAATGGAACCCGGAATAGCCGAACTTGGTGCCAGCACTAGCAAAAGCTAGCAGTAAGGTTAAACAGTTTAAGAATACTTTCTCAATCCCTATTCTCGAAAGTATGATAAACATACAAACATAATTTACGAATTCGTTTTCATTATGACAAAAGTTTTCACCATTTGGATTACGTATTTTTTTATTTCAAATCTGGTTAATTTCCTGAAAGTCTCAGAGACTTTTTTTTAATTCTTCGTAGCCACTATACTTTTCGAAATTGCTTTGATTACTGATAAGGATAAATATTTCCACCTATTTGCTTATTCCAATTATGGTAAATTTCCTGAAAGTCTCCCAGACCACTTTTTTCAATTATACACTCAAAAAATCGTTTATTTTTTTCTATTAGAAGAACCATTTTCACAAATTTGATTTCCAAAATATTTTATGCTTAATTTGGTAAGTTTCTCGAAGTTCTCAAAGACGACTTATTATTATTTGGAAATTCTGCTGAATCACCATGTATCCCGAAATTCCTTTAAGGAAAAATATTGACTATTGATATTTTGAATATTATGCTCAGAAATCTAATATTGAAAATCGGTTGAGAGACCCCCGTTAAAACTTGTTATTCGACTTTTTTTCTCTATTCTCGTCCGGATAAACTTATTCGAAAAGAACAAGTCCGAACCAGATCTCAGAGACCATTAGACCTAAAGCTTTTTCAATTTTGTAGGATATGAGCCCAATATATCTAGATGTGAAATCATTAAGAATTAAATATTATTTGAAAGGGTGTCCATTAAGGGTACATTTGGGGGCTCAAAAAGAGATTGCAATCCTATAGTAAGTCTATGGGAAATTGAAATTTTCTTCGCGTTGGACTGAATCATGAGCGGTCGACTCGACTACCACCGGGTAAATGTTTGTCAGTCAATTCTCTCTTATTTTATTTACTTTCTGTAAATTATAAAGGTATTGGTGTTCCAATATATATTACTTGTATACTTGTATGCAAAGTTTAACTTTATATTCTTTTTATTTCTGATACGGGAGTTCGTTTGGGAGACTCTTTGTGTATGCATCCAAAAACAATTAATACGCGTTTTTTTTTTAGTGCTTCGCCTCAGTGTTGTCAAAACCTGAACCCAGCGACTATTACAACTCAGACTTTGAAAATTCGTAGAATGATGGCACCTATATATATATAATTGTGCAAAAAATTTAAAAAATCCAAAAGGGGTCAATGAAGGTTTCACGGGGGTGGGGGTGGGGGTAAAAAAGCTGTGGGGTCTTCCAAAGTTACCATGGGAATACGACATTATAATATTTTTTCAATGTTTTTGAATTGTTTCTGGGAAACTTTTTACATTAACTCCTTAACAATGTAAATGACAGGATTGAGTCATGTGCGAAAGGGTTCCACAACATTGTAATTTCAAAATCACTACTGTTGCCATGGAAATCATTAAAAAAAATTCAAATTTTAAGAAAATTATATTTTTTTTCTTGATAATTGTATTTTGATTACAGCAGTATGCATTACTTGGGTAATAAGGGAACCCATACTCCCTTTTTGAAAAGGGGTATAAAATTGGTTGTAATGGATAATTGCCATTGAAACCATTCAAGAAACGTGTTTTCTGCTGTATGTGATGTTTCTTTCTACTTTATGTATAGTCTAAATTATAAGAGGAACTTTTGTTCATTTTTTTTCAAACTTCTTGAGATAGATATAGATCCAAAGTAGTAATCTTAAAAGTCTCGAAATTTTCAAAATGGAGTTTGTTGCCATGGAAACGGAAAAGACAGGAAAAAATCAAGTACTCATTATTGGATGAAATTTGACAGAAAGGTCGTTAAGAATCCGTTGATTTCATTTAAAGACTTCGAATTCTGATATGGGTATTCGTTTGGGAGACTTCGTGTGTTTGCATGAAAACGCAATTAATACCAGTTATTATTTTTTTTCGTCTGGATGAGTTTGTACGAAGTAGATCTCAGCGACCAAATTTTATAGGATGTTAGCCCCATACATCTTATTGTGCCACATCCAGAATTTTTTTAGAATTACGTCCATTAAGGGTATATTTTGAGTACTCAAATAAGGGTGGATCTTTCATAGTTACCCAATGGGAAAATGACATTTTGAAAGTTTTTCACTATATCTGAAAAAGTTTATCAGTAGCTAACTGAAACTTCGTAGTCAACGTAGTTTTGTTTCCGCCAAAAAATTGTCCGACCATTTTCTCAAAGACCAAACGTCAGATCTTGACAAAACTTCACAGGATGACATACTCTTATCCCAAACGACTCAATACCGAAGTTACTGTAAACTTAAATTCTGAAGATGCAATCGAGTCTTGGAATTTTCAAAATGACACCGTTTGCCATGGAAATGACGAAAATGACGGGAAAATAAAAGGCTCGGAATTGGATGAAACATTATAGGAATATTGCTTATGACATGGGGAATACGTTTTCGGTCTCAAAAATTTGAAAATGGCATCCGTTGTCAAGGCGAAAAAGCGGGAAAATGAAAATGTCAAAATTTGATGAAACTTTACAGAAAGGTTGCCTGAGATGTGGAAAATTTGTTTTTGGTCTAAATGACTTCAAAACCGCGGCCATCGCCATGGGAACGGAAAAAAGCCTGGAAAATTCGAGTTACCAGAATTGGAGAAAACTCAAAAGCATGGTGGCATAGTTTGTGTGGAAGTGATATGCAGCCTTTTTCTGTCTTGGGAGTTCGTTTGGGAGACTTTTGTATCATTATCTTGATACACTTATAGTTTTTTATTATTAATCCATCTTTCTTTCTTCTAGTCTGGATGGATTTGTCCACAGAAGATCTTAGAGACCATTAGACATACCGGTTTCAATCTTTGTAGGATGTTGGTCCGATATATCTAAGTACAGATGGGTGCAGACGCAACGTTCTAAGAAGTGCATATAAAGTGAACTTGAACATAACTTGTCAATGCACTTCGCGTTCCCCTAGGTGTGGCGAAGTTTACTCTTTTGGAATAGGTAGCTATTCCATGCTAGATATTTTCGCATTCACTAGTGAACTTCGAGTGAACTTGAAAGCTGTCGCGAGGATCACTACTTAAAACAAGGTTTTTTTAGATCACATTTTAGGCGATAGCTGTAGTAATATATTAGCAAATGCGAAACAAATGCAAATACATTAAATTAATATTTCAGGTAATATTTTACCGCTACAAAGGTAAAAACATACGTGTAGAATTATAAGAACATGTATTCCAGTCAGTCAATTAAGTTTGTAATTCATCACTTCAAAGTTTGATCGAATACATATAAATTTATAGACTAATTTTATTCATTGGTCAGGGAAAATGCACTTGATATTTCCAAGGGGCATATTTAAAACACAGTTAGGAGGTCCGATTCTTCGAAATGCCGTATTTTGCCGTTTTTCTGTTTCAAAGACGCGGGGAATTTTTTGACAAAGACTCTATAAGGGATCACTTTTTCGGTTTGGCGTGTTCAATTTTCAATGGTTCCCGGTTGTAGCTTGACACCCTCTCTCGTTTGCAGGTCCATTTTTTCAGTGATTTTATTGCCTAGATCAGACTCGCTTAAAAAAAGGCAAATCCCGTAAACCGCATATACCGCATTGACCCATTAGTACCTTTTTGTTGTGTTAGATTTTAAAATATTCCATCGACTTCAGTCTTGTATTATCAGTTTAGGAATATACACACTTTTTTTTTCCTTCGCCATATCCTATCTTAGATGTTTTATATGTTGCTCTATTATTTTTCAGGAATCGTTGAAACCCGGCGTACAAAAAGTCAGGTGCTTATTATACTTAGTCCTTAAAAAATGACCAATACAATTATTTTTTTTTATATTCTACTTGATCATATCCTTTCAAAGAAGTTTTATATGTCACGATATCTATACTACTAAAATAATAAGACGCTTTTTGTTAGGCAGGTTGTTGCAGAAACAACGAATACTACGACTAAGTTTCATGAATCCAAAAGTTGGGATTGTTATGCAATTTTAAAATTTCATTGCCATATATGCAATTGTGCCTTCACTTAGCTAATTAACTTAATTAATAAATTACAGAATCGCGGTTTCCGTCTTCGGTCCGAAATTATACAATCGGGAAATAAACACGAAGTAAAAACCGAGTCGGACACAGACAAAAATAAACAACAATATTTTAAATCTTTTAGCGCTACATATGTGTGATTTACCATAGAAATGTTGAGAATGACGAAGACAAACATACAAAAAGCAGTGAGCAGCAGTCAAAAATCAGTCATTTCAATCTCTAAGAAAGTAATCATGGTAATTGTTTGTTTTGATTTTCAAAGTACTCAAACTTACAATTGCTTCTCTAGACCGGGCGGCCTATTCAAATCAAGGATATTGGGCCAGTAGGCCGAGACAGGCCAGTCATTACTTTTTATTTTGACATTTTTGTACAATAAATGATGACAATATGTTCCTATGGCTTCACGTGTAATCATAATGTTGAAACAAAATCATGTACTAGATGTAGATGACATTTTCACGGTATGCATGTTTGTCATACCTGTCAGTTTTTATTAGCATTTTGGATTATATATGCTATAAAGATATGTTACGTCAAGGGTAAAGCTAAAAAAAATTAAATAAAAAAGAAAATATAAAAGTCGATGAACGAAAAGTAAGAATTTGGCTTGCATGTACGAAAAACAGTGAAATAAGGGCATTTATCAATGAAACCGAAACAAGAAAATCACGATGCACGATAATCCTTTCCGACCTACAATAAACATATACACTGAGGCAGTTCGATCCACAACAATAGTAACTATTGTTCAACAATAGCAAGATCGAACTTACTATTGTACCGGAAGATTGCGCAATGTTATGGTTAACTGCGTATGTCTTGTCAAACAAGAGTAATAGTCCACTCGACTCTTGTCGAACTATAGTTAAAATGTGACGTCATAGACTGATCTTTCGATGGATTTCATTGGTCAATCCCTATTCTGATCCGGATTTCCCTGGTGTGGACCAAAATTGACAAAACTATATTTGTAGATCGAACTGCCTCACTGTCAGTCACAAAACACAGTGCACAATGGACTTATTTAGAAATTTTACGGCACTCTGGGATTGTGATAATTCACGACGTCGCTGATTGGTCAAGACATATTTCGCGAGTACGTAATTTCTGAATCGGTACATTATGTACAACGTCAATGTCAGAAGGTGTCAATGGAAATCAAATATTACCGAAATGCAAAAAAGGGGCAAATTAGTCTTCAGTTAGTCAACTTTTGTCAAATTTACACGAGTTAAAGTCGGTTCTCCTGAGTTTTGTTTTTGATCAAGAATTTTCAACTTTCGTGAAGATTGATGAATTTTATTTTAACAGATTATTGTAAGATATATTTTCTTTTTAATCATATAATAAAACAATTACGGTCTTTTGTATCGGTTGATATTGGTTTAAATAGACCTCTAAATATCAATTATATTGACTGACGCTCGATATTGGTTTAAATAGACCTTACAAAAGACCATAATTTTATAATACAAGTATTACATGAACGTCAAACATTTTTTAACGTTTTAAAATACTATTATATAAAAAAATAGTTCTCAATCATGTTTTTCAACCTTTTTTATTCTGCAAATGATTCCAGTAAATATAGCTCTGTCTAAAATTTCTATATTGCTCCATTCTGAGTAAGGGAGCAGTTGGTAACCCTCATCCATGGGTTTGTTACTAGTAGCTTCTTATTAATCTTATTATAAATATGTTGAAAAGTCAAGTTTTTGATATGCGGTTTATACTAATACATTGGCAGCAAGACGAGAAAAGGGGGAATTCTTAACTCTTCAATCCAAATCACGGCAATTCACATCAAGCATGAATTAAACAGTATGATAAAGACAAAACATATAAACAAAGATGAACAAGAACGCCACACAAATAAAGCACTAGCAGTGTGAACCCCTATAAAACTGAGGTATCATCAGGAACTCCGGAAGGGTAAGCATGATCTGCGCCACGCGTGGCACCCGTCACACTGCCAGTAAAAAGTCCGGTTTTGTCACAGTCGGTGTTCATCAGTCCGGTAATGAACTCTGCATATATCCAAAGATATATATTCTCATTTGTGAAAAAGAAACATTGTAAGGGTCTGTCAAATAGTGGTGACGGCCATAGACTTTTTTAACGACAATTGCAACAGTGACTGAACATACCCTTGATGTATAAGTTTTTGAGACAGTTATTTAGCTCTATTGACAAAATCGCTGTACAAACTACAGGCACGGCAATAGCGAATGAGTTGTGAAATGTATATGCCGGAGATATGGGAATATTACTGCTCAAAAACGGGAAGTTCACTATTGGAAAGTCGAAGTCAACACGCGTGTCGTAAAGTTTTGTTTTCAGACTCCAGACTTGTCAATGTAGAGGAATTAGGCCATGGGCTGAAATAACTTTCCGTGCACCCCCACTTTCCATCTAGACCGTTTTTTTTCAGTCCTCCTATATCCCCTCTTCAAAATAAAACATGTTAACACGAACATAACCTGCACGCATAGACAGTATAGGGCCACTTTTATAGTACACCGCGAAAATTTCGTGTATTTTCGTTTTAACCTAAGTTTCATCTTTTAAGTGTACATTTCACAGTTGATTCGTTACTGTCGAGCTTGTAGTTTGTACAGTGATTTTTTGAACAGAGCAAAAACACTGTCCCAAAAGCTGCTTAGTCAGGGATTTGTTCAACCTTTGTTAATTTCATCCCTCAAGAAATTCTATGGCCGTCACCAGAGCATCATTGAAAGATATGACGTGTCAGTATCCCAAATGAAAGTGGACATTTTCAGCTAGATTCACGTCTTCCCGGATTTGACTACCGACTTTGACATTTTCCCGGATTGAATCACTCACAGTGTGACGGGTGCTGTTAACAGAGCAGGACATGCTTACCCTTCCGGAGCACCTGATGTCACTCTCAGTTTCACTGGAGTTCACACTGTGAGTGCCTTTGTTCTGAATGTTGTGGTTTCTGGTTCTGTGCTTATTCGTCTGTCTGGCGTCATTGTTTTTGTGTCTAACGTCATTGTTTTCTGTGTTCTCGTTTTTGCCCTGTCTTTGGACTTCGATTTTTGTGAATATCTCCCCTTTGTTCCTTCGGTATTCTACTGCCTTTGTTTTTAAGCTCAATAATTATTTAATGATAAGTAATAAGTAGTGAAATTTGGTACCAAATTAAAGCTAATTTAATATCCTTTACAATGAAATCAAGTTTGGGCAATTTACGCATTTTTATGATCTTGGGATACAAAAAATGTACCCCTCCCCTGCAAAAAAATAGTAAAAATGACAATTTTAGGCTGTCAATTCCTTTCAGATAAACAACCAACGTCATTTGATCTAGTTTTTATGCCCAACTTATCTGTTGTGATACAATGTTGGAAAATAAAACCATTAATGTCCACAAAATTTTGATTTCCGGTAAAAAAAATTTGAAAAATGGGGATTTTCGGAATTTAAGATTTTTTCACAATTTCGACTTTTTCACTTAATGGTCGTAAAAATCTGAATATATATTTTATAATTGCCGATTTAATAATGATTTATGATATGTCAGCAACAAATCGTGTGCAAACATTTTAGTTTCAGACGTCTTATAGGTTCAGAAATGTAAAAATTAGCACCCCTCCCCCTAAAAATTAAGGGAAAATATGAAATATTTAGGCTCTAAATGATTAAAGAATAATGTTTTATTGAAATTCTAGTGTGTATTTCACTAAAGCTGACATGCAGAAGATCATTTAAGTAGATTTAAACTTTTTAAGGGGTCTCTTTTTTATTCTTCTGCTCCAAATTGTAGGCAAAATGGGAATTTTCCTTTTTTCAGAATTTCTGCTGTTTTGACTTTGAGATGCAAATACTTCATGAAATGGATATATAACTTTAAAATAGTGATAAGATACCCGTTCATTATATCTAGACCATAAGAAAATATGTTTTTAAGCATTTTTAGAATAACTACAGTCTCATAAATTACAAACATATAACCCCCTACCACAAATATTCAACACAATTTATTTCATTTTTTTTCAGCTTGAAAAGCTTAAACATTGTATAAAGGTCCAATAAAATATCATTTCAAATACAAAAATACATAGAGACTCCCATATATCACAAATACGATCATGTGTTTGGTTTATGGGCAGTTATACAACAATTAAACTTTGAATTTTGTAAAATTCCGAAATGCTGTAAAATCCCAATTTTCACGAAAAGCGCCCAAAATATATAATTTTACGCCATATTTTGCGTTAAAATTGCATATTGCGATATATAAAATGCATTTTTAAAAAAGAAAGTAAAACATTAGCATGTTTTGTTCATATAAATGTACAGACATACATATTCTGGGGATTTTTAAGCATCATTTTCCAGGGGTAGGGTTGAAATCTTTGGTATTTAGAGTCACATTGAACACTCCTTGTTCTTCTAAACATTGTTTTTATATAGCTTATATATCGGTTAGAACAATGAATTGGCATATAGGCATATAAATCCTCCAGATTTGCCACATATAACTATTTAAAAGTGAATTTTGGACAAATCCGAAATGCTGAAAATTCCCATTTTTCATCAGTTCTGGACACAATGTTGAGTTTAAGCTGACAAGTGGGACTTAAAATGAAAACTCTTGATAGAAATTATGCAACATTGTTATATTAAAAGCAGATTTTGTGTGTTTTGGTTATTTTTATGCGAATATAGTTAAAAAATGACTATCATAGGGGAAATTTGTTGGGGTAGGGGTAGGTTTTTCGGTATTTAGAGTCACATTTAACACTCCTTGTTTTTCTAAACAGTGTTTTAAGACAACTAATGTTTCACTTAGAACAATTAAGTGGTATAGTTGCAGATGAATCCTCCAGATTTGACATATATTACGATTTAACAATGAACTTCGGAGAAATCTGAAATGTTGAAAATTCCCATTTTTCATCAGTTTGGGCCAGATATTGAGTTTAAGTCAACAAATGGCTTTTAAAATACCGAATCATGATGTAATTCATGCAACACACATTTTGCGTGTTGTAGTTATATTTATGCAAACTTAGACAAAAAAATTTCAATTTTAGGGAACATTTGTTGGGGTAGGGGTAAGATTCTCTGTATTCATAGCCACATTAAACACCCCTTGATATTCTAAACACTGTTTTAAAACAACTCATGTATTGCTAAGAACAATTAATTGGCATATCTGCAGATATATCACCCAGATTTGCCATATATAACGGGTTAACAGTGAACTTTGGCCAAATCTGAATATTGAAAAATCCCATTTTTCATCGATTTCGGGCACAATGTTAAGTTTAAGTCAACAAATGGCTGTTTAATTATCAAATCAGGATGTAATTTATGCAACATTGTCATTTTCAACACACATTTAGCGTGTTTGAGTTAATTTGTTGCGAACATAGACAAAAAATTGACAATTTGAAGGAAAATCTGTTGGGGTAGGGGTAAGATATTCGGTATTTTTAGTCACATCAAACACTTCTTGCTTTTCTTAACAATGTTTTAAGACAACTAATGTATCGCTTAGACCAATTAATTGGCATATCTGCAGATGTATCCTCCAGATTTGGCATACATAACGATTTAACAGTGAAATTTGGGCAAATCTGAAATGTTGAAAATTCCCATTTTTCATCAATTTTAGGCAAAATGCTGAGTTTAAGTCAACAAATGGCTGTTAGAATACGAAATCATGGTATAGTTTATGAAACATTGTCATATACAACACACATTTTGCGTGTTCTGGTTAATTTAATGCTTACACAGACAAAAAAATTGACAATTTTACAGTAAATTTGTTGGGGTAGGGGTACGTTTTATTGATGTATGATGTTTATATTACATAAGAATGGCCATTATTTGTAATAGTTGTCTGATGTTTAACAAAATAAGCCCCATCTTTACCTTTCACTAAATATGAAAATCTTTTTTCACCATTTTAGTACAGAAAGACTGGTGTATTAAATCACTCAGTATTGACTTAAGCTGATCATGTGGAAGAGTAATACGGAGAGAAGAAAAATCAAATGTTTTGACAATGTTGACAATAAATCTTTACAAATTACCAAAATAATTCATTTTCTTTTAATATTTACTTTATCATATCCTTTTGAAGAAGTGTAATATGTCGCGATGTAGATTTTAATTAATCTTGACATAAATATGTTTGAAAAGTCAGGTTTTTATTATGCGGTTTACATTTAATCTTTACAAATGACCAAAATAATTCATTTTATTTTGGTATTTTACTTTATCATATCCTTTCGGAGAAATTTAATATGTCGCGATGTAGCTTTCTATTTATCTTAACATAAATTCTAAAAAGAAAGGAAATGGGGTAAATGTCAAGAAGACAACATCCCATCTCCAGGTTAAAACGACCAAAAACAAATGACCAAAATAATTCATTATATTTTAATATTTTACTTTATCATATCCTTTCGAAGAAGTTTTATATGTCACGATATAGCTTTTTTGTTAATCTTTAGATAAATATGTTTGAAAAGCCAGGTTTTCGGTTTCCGGTTGAAACTTATTCATCACAAATGACCAAAATACTTCATTTTTAAATATGTTACTTTATCATAATCTGTCGAAGAAGTTTCATATGTCACGATATAGCTTTTTACTAATCTTAGCATAAATATGTTTGAAAAGTCAGGTTTTTATAATGCAATTTATACTAAATCTTTACTAATGACTAAAATAATTCTTTTATTAAAAAGTATTTTACTTGATCATATCCTTTCAATGAAGTTTAATGTGTTGCCATATGGGTTTTTATTACCTTTTGCATATATATGTTTGAAAAGTCAGGTTTTCATTATTCAGTTTATACTAAATATTAAAAAAAATCCCATAATAAATCATTTAAAAAAAAAAGATTTTATTTTATTATATCCTTTCAAAGAAGTTTTGTATGTCGCGTTGTGTTTAAAAAGTCATATTTTCATCATGCGGTTTATACTATATCTTTCCAAATGACCAACATATTTTTTTTAAATATTTTATCTGTCTTTTTAAAGAAGTTTTATGTATCGCGATATATCTTTTCATCAATCATTATACATGTATAAATATGCTAAAATAGTCAGATTTTCATCATTCGGTTTAACCTAAATCTTTGAAAATGACCGAAATAATTTATTTGTTTTAAATATTTTTATCATATCTTTTGAAGAAGTTTTATTTGGTGCAATATAGCTTTTCATGAATCTTTACATAAATATGATCGAACGTTGATTTGTGTTAGTTCATTCCTTTTTATCCTATCTCGTACATTCAATTTTCGTTTCATTCAATACATGAATAATATCAAAAAGACAACGTTAACGCGGCATTTGTACTGAAGTGTTTTGTTATTTTTTTCGTTATTAGGAGAGAGACGTGTTATTTCATACATATTTCAATGATGTAAAAAATCACAACCGTTTTAAATCTAATATAATAACGGAAAAAAAGAAACTGTGCAATGGTAAAAATGAAATATTTCGTTTAAGCCACTGAGTATTTTTACGATATTTTGCATAGCCATTCTTGTACACGTACCCGGCAATATTGATTTTGTTTCTTGATTTTTATTGATTTTGATCGGGCGTTCGAAAGATCTCCGTATTTTGGCACTTTTTCCCCAAGTGTCAAGGTCAAATGCTTCTGACAGTTTGTTTCAGTATGAACGGATTGTTCTGACCTTTAACAAGTCAGAAAACACTTTTTTCTCCATAAAGAACATCTTTTCTGGCCAACAAAAGTGTTGAAAAAAGGTCCGAATTGGCACATTTCGAGTGTTGGTTCTCGAGCATTGAAAAAGGATGTCAGCAATCTTTTTTGTTGCATGTCGACAAGAACCATTGGGACAATGGACACATTTTCAACAATTCCGTCACTTTTGGAACCATAAAAACTCGGATTTCCGGTCATAAACACATAAAATACACACCTAAGTAGCCGACCTCCTGACATGCGCAGTGGGTTTCAGGCATTCAAGATTACTTCAAGAATGTTGCCCGATTTTAAACCACCAAACTTTAATTGTTTTCAAACCCGCATCAAGGGATCAGCAAACAGAACCAGTATTTGTCTTGAAACAATGTCATCAATTGACCTTACAAGACAATAAGGGCTAACATGACAATAAGGGCTTCACACAAGTGTCAAGCACTTTACCTGAAAACATGAACAACCAAAATGCAAATGTGATGAATGGTTCTGTTGAAATTTCATCAAATGCAGATTTATGGCACTAAGAAGATGAAAATTTGTATCGACTGAAAATTTCTGTTGCTTTACCGGAAGTGGGTTTACAGTTGCCTGCAATCTTTGAAAAGAGGTCTCGCTTGTTTTGCAATTGTCAAAATATCACCGATTGCACTGAAAATGATAATGGTGGAAGGGAAATTGATTAAAATTGGATGATGCTTTACAGAAAGGTTGCTTAATACATTGGAATTGCCGATTCTGACTTTACCCATAATTCACCAATTGACAGTGTAGCGGGTCATGTTTACAGAGCAGGACAATCTTAGCCCTCCGGAGCACCTGATGTCGCTCTGTTGTCACTCAAATTTATAAAGCATTATTGCTTTAGATAAATTATGTGTCGTTTGTCTTTGAAAATGTGCAATTTTCGTCCTTTCATGAAGCTGTAAAATGTGTTGTGTTTAAGCGTAGTCTTTTTTTTTTAAATATTTTAGAATGTGGGATAAAAGGGAAAATAACATTCTCTGTATACTATATCTACGAGATATATATAATTCTAGTCCTTCAAAGAGATATTTTTACCTGGTTTAATCAGATATAAAAAAGTGACAAACATTATACTATTCAATTTGTCATTTCATGTATAAACTTCCTGGCAAAAAAAATGCACTCATCTCGGAAGAGTTCTTATCGTCGTATAGCGGCCTTTTGCGTGGAATTTTTACTTAATATCTTACTAAAGCCTATACCTGACTACCTTACCTGACTGTCCTAACCTACCTGACTACCTTACCTGACTACCAATCCTAACTACCCTACCTGACTACCTTACCTGACTGTCCATTTACATATTTATACACACTACCGAGATGTCTTTTTGTAACAAGTTTTGATTCAAGATGCATTGACAAGATGTAATTTATCGAAAGGGGGTCTGATTTGCAACAGTTAAAATTTCGATGAAGTTTTATGTGTTACCAAAATTTTCCAAAGTAGAAAGATAAGGTAGACGATATCACATCCTAGAGATCTAACTCAGTAGCTCTTTGATTTTGTCATTTACATCCCTTCAGTGCAACTTGAATCAAAAGACTGGAAAACGACTGCCAACATGTATCCCTCAAATGTGTGTACAAAGCTTAAGATAGTAAGGATATATATATATATATATATATATATATATATACCACATTTTTATATTTCCATAAATTTTACAAGAAAACGCAACATTTCAGTCAAAAAGGTCCTTTCTCAAACGAAAAATAGTATCATCTGAATTTGAATCTGACAATGATCTTCTTATAAAAAAAAAATGTTTGTCGCTTAATGTACAAATGATTACAATGTAATCAAATGCTAAAACATAAAGCAAGAAAATAAAAACTAAAATTTCAAGGTATAGATAACAGTTGATACCTATAATAGCCAAAAATTACAATACCCAAGCGCAAATCCACAGGGGAAATGTGCCAGAAACAACACATAACAGACTAAAGCTCATATTTGAGACATCTTCATAAGTTTAAAACCAAACAATAAAAAGTATACTTAAAATCATTAATGTTTATATGAAACGATAAAATAAAGTTTGCCAGTTCTGAAGATGAGAAGGGCATGAAAGTAATTTTTGATAGAAATAAAATAGATTAAATGAATATAAAATATGTGTTAAAGAAAATTTGCGTTTTTCATAACTATTTGTAATGGTTTTTTTCATAACTATTTGTAATGGTTTTTGCACAGCAATAATGTCGGTACATTATTGATTGACCTCGGAAATTCGGAATAATATTGTTCAAATGATTAACCAGTTCGTTTAAGACGAAGGGTTAGTTGGAAAGTTAGTCTTGTTTTGTATAAAAAAGTGGTAATTCTTCCATCTAAAAATATAGCGGGTGGATGATTCCCTATTGTACTGGATTCCTATGGTCCAGTGGTCAGGATACAAATGCTTTTTGAAATCTTGCAGTTAAAAATAATATAGACTTTGTACTCTTAGTCACCTCCCTCTTAAATTCAGACTCAAAGATGACTGATTTGCAGCACTTAGGGTTTCTGAGTCAACAAGGTTTAAACGCACTGGAACCGTTAGATGCACATTTTTGATATTGAATTTAACAAACAGCCAGATTTTTCTTTTTGTCTCATGGACTTCGGCCCATGACAACTCTGTTCGGTAATTTTGTTATTACCCCCATTTCTCATATTATTTGACTTTTGATAGTTTACAAATTTTTTCTTGAATGTAGTCTTTGGTATTCGTTACTACAAATCGTTGTCGGCTAGTTTTATTACACTTTTCTCCCTTTCGGTAAGGATGTGTTAGTTCTCGTAATACGATCCAGTGCCCCTCAATGTCAGTACTGAAAATGTCGTTTCTACAATAAACGTCTGGTTTAAACCTAGTCATGTAGATAGTTTGGGAATATCTCTTTCACAACTCAAAATTGATTTGCATGGCCGTATAGTTTGTTTTTTTTTCTGTGTTTTTGTGTCAGCAATGTCTCTGGACTTTGATTTTTTGTAATTGCCAATCATTTGTTCCTTTGGTATTATATTGCCTTTATTTTGTAAAAGCTTTCTAGGAGTTTGTTTTTACTTTTCTTTTTATTAAAGTGTGGTATGTGTGTTATTTTACGTTCTTCACCTGAACAATACCAACTAATGGCTAATATTTCTTGTTAATGTTGTGAAACTATTCTATAAGATGCAATCGTCAATAAAGCTGTTCAAGGTCAGTCTATAGTTTTAATTCATCTATGTCGGACGGAACAGGACAAAAATTTCATCCCTTGCTAACATTTGTCCTAGCAACAATATTTTGTCATTAGGATCATGCCTAATAATCGCTACATTATTATTGTTGTTTTTATAGCCTGAGGCTTCAGATTATCTTTTTTATGACATTTACGCCGCCAACTTTGAATTTATTACCCCGAGTCTTTCGATGTTTGGCATTTTCTATTTCCTGTATCACATATTTCATATATAATTAATTTCACAGCATATAAAGAAGCAGAAAAAAAACAAAACAAAAAAAAAGAAGAAGAAAACGAATAATGATAATAATAATACTAACATAATAAAGTTAGATTACGTAATTCATGAATGTAAGAAACATAGGAAGGTAGTATACAACAAATCATAAGATTAAAATGAAAAACCAAATTTTTACTGTTAATTCAAAGTATCTTTTCTCCAATTATTTACATATATTTTTATTTAAGAAATAATTCATGGCAGGTATATGGTTATTGGAAATTTAACCATGGGCTGGGTCTTTATATTCGAATTTAACCCTGAGCGTTAGCGAAGGGTTAAATTTACGAATATAAAGGCCCAGCCCATGGTTAAATGACAATAACCATATACCTGCCATGAATTATTTCGATTCTAATATGACAGAAAACGGAATTTTCCGTTCTGAAGCGACCTAAGAGAAGGCGGGTTTCCCGTTTCCATTGCTGTCTGTGTCTATGACGACACAATACACAATCTGACGTTTTCAAACAGATGCAAGTTCAAAATCCAAATCGAGAGCAAAATAATACACTTTAACGTGTCTGAATGGCATAATTAAGTTATAAAATAGGCTTAACATTTATTTCCTTCACAAACTAAGGCAAACAAAATAAAAAACATGGTTGTTTTTCTTCCTTTTTACTCTTATTCCGACACCATTTGCGCATGTGCGAAGTATACGGTTATCGAGTATTATACTGGTTGACGATTAACTGGAGCCATGTCAGAATTCTGTATTATTGACCTCCAGCCCTGACATTTTGTGAAGTGAGTATCAACAAATAACAATAATGTATAACAGAGCAAACTGTGGTGTGAGGGGAGATGAATAAAAATATTAACAGCAAGAATTATAATCATACATGTACTAATCTATATCATTAAAATTATATAATAATGGCTTGGTGCATTCAACATTGTCCACGCACACCAAGCTCTGATATAGAAATACGCATTCTGTTTAGTTTATCTCCCCTTAAACAAGTATTTGTTTGATACATTCCAATTTTTTATCCTTTCCCCCCAAATGTAGGTGAACTGAAGAAAATAAAAGACATTTTTCCAATATTCTAAACATTTTTTATCATATTCAAAGCACCAATTTTCATAGGTTGGAAATAATTCATTTTACATGCATATATATATAGTATTTTAATACAATAAATATGCAAATCTCAGATTTAGTTATTAAGTACATAGAGAGGAACCAAGCAAAACATACTGTGCTGACAAAGGAAGTTAGAAATGACACATTTCTTCATGATTTTCTTCCACGAATGAATTATTGTATTCCTTAGTAATTTCGGCTTGACGATGGATTGAAAGTTAAAGAAGTAAAAATTAGCTTTTAGTGAAAATAAAACAAATGTTAATTGTGTTTTTGTGTGTGTATCTATCTAGATATATGTCGGCATAAAAACCGTTTACACAATTTTGCATGGTATCGTCAGTGAAATTTCATTTCAAGCAGGACCAAAAGTCCTCTGTAATGTAAAAACATTAAAAAATAAAATGTGTCAAAACTATCCAGAGCATAAAACACATTGTCAATGTTAATGCTCCAGACCGTGCGCGTATTTAGACCGTACGCATATGGTCTGGACAATATGCGTATACTCACATGGTCGGACCGTACGCGAATACTCGTGCAATCTGACCATTTGCAAATTATCATACGACCTGGATCGAGAAAGACTATTTCGGTATGACGACCGTATGGTTATCTTTAGAGATTTCTTTTTTGACAATTTATTAAGACAAACTTCTTTTCTTACTGTCGACATCTAGCAGATTTTTCATATTTTCTCCGGTAGCTTTTTCTTTTGTTATCAACCGATTTGATGGTTTCGTAAGTAAATTATCCAAATAAGAATAGAATTTGTCTTCTAAGGACATTTTAAGTAAAGACTGAAGGAGAAAACGGTCAAGAGTGAGTAGAAATCACATTTATAACATACATAACGGGGACTTAAATCATTAAGATACATGGTATCAAAAAATTGCATTATATTACCCCGACCATATGTGTATTTTAAAATACAAGTACTGTGGTCCGGAACATTAATACTTACGCCATAAAAATGCATCAGGTGTATTTTAAAATACAACAACTGTGGTTCTAAACATTAATACTTACGCCATAAAAATGCATCAGGTCGATCTAATATTTCGCGCACTTCAGAACCAAATTTGGTTTTAGGCATTAATAATGGTTTTCCCAAACTAAGTCTTGTATCTGGAAATCCAGGTCTTGTTTCTAAATCAAGAAAAACAATAACATCTTCTTTCAAATACTTGTTTTGAGTTACACTGTAGAGACACAATTTGTCGAAATGACCATATGCAGAAAATATATTCACCGTAATTTTGGTGTTTGTTATCAATAAAAGTAAATCATGCTAGTTATGCTATAAAGGCGGTAAACATGAAAACTGTGGAGTATGTCCATTAATGTTAATTGTAGCAACAATCTACAATTATGACTCGGTGTTAAGGTAAACATCCAGATTTTGTCAGATAGGGGAGGGATGTTTACTGGAAAACTGAGGAAGCAAGGGGATATTGTTTCCTTATATTTTGTACAGTTCACTTAGTTCGAGAAATGGATAAATGTGTTGGGTTTCAGCAATGACATCGATAAATTTGAAGTGCCGTTTTTGACATCAACCGGTTTATCTACTTTGCCGTTTGAATGAAAAGCCAGCAACGTGACATATTTGTGATTTCTAAGGGTGATGCGGCGAATTTGTTTTGTTCATAAATAAGTTATTCATTTTCGCTATAGGGGAAAAAGGGTTGTCCAGTTTGTTAATAGGTTATCTCCCGAGTTTGTATTCCTGACTTATATTTTTGTAAACTTGTCATGTTCTGATTATGTCTTAAAATGTATTAAATCTTTTTTTTTAGATATATTAGAATGTAAATAATATGAATTACCAAACTACACTTTGAATGACGTTCGACATATCACCTTCAATACATATCTACAACGGGACATAAGAAGGATCCTATTTATCTACTTCTTTTGTATCTAAATATGTAAAATTGTCGAAAATGAGGCCAATTCCACTAAACTACTCTATTTCGTTGTATATGGTGAATGCAAGGATATGGAGTAGATGCACATGAGACATTGTCTCTACAAATACATGGTAAAAACAAGCACAGGAACAACGCTATTATTGTTGTTCTTCATCTTGAAGTCACCATGAGGCCTCATAGTAAGTTCAAGACGGCTCCTAGCAATTAATATGTAGGTAACATGAACAACAAAATATGTATCACAAATGCATTTTAAAAATCCACATTATGATGTCGTAAATTTAGAAATATCTCCAATAAAAAATATGAAAGATTTTTGATGAAGATAAAGAAATTGTAATCTGCGAACACTTAGTACTTCCAATAGCCTATTTGAGACGATTGATTTCAAATATATACTGTGAAAGTACAATTGTTCGTGGGGTTCCAATTTTCGTGGATTTCGTGGTTCCCTTAAACCACGAAATTAAGTTCCCAACGAAATGCATTTTTCCCATAGAGTTTTCATGTATGGAATTTGAAACCACGAATTTAAGTACCCACGAAATAGTGATATTGATGGAAACCACGAAAATTGATGTCCACGAATAAAAGTACTTCCACAGTATATTATTATACTAGAAAACATCTCTTTGTCGTTTGAATTACTTGATTTGATAATTGACATGCGCGTTTTGTTTGTAAATGCAAAAATATCTATTTTGCATAATAAACGGTAAATGTTGTTATACTGTCCACGTGTTTCAAGGAGTAAGCTTTCATCAGCATCATTAGAATCAAATAACATGGAAAGCCATAATCCAACAGAAATAAAAAAGTAGTACTCATTACCAAAAATATATAAAAATGAATAACTGTATCAGTATGCTGATACAAAAGTCTCCCAAACGAACTCCAAAATGAGAAATCCGTGCTATAAATCACCTCAACACATCGTAGGCAACCTGTATGTTGGGTTTCATTCAATTCGGAGCACTTTTCATTTGATCGCCCTTTTTTGTTTCCATGGCAACGGATGCCATTTTGAAGTCTTGGAGACCAAAAACCAATCCCACATGCAACCGTCCTGTAAATTTTCATCTAATTCTGAGCACTTTTATTTTCCCGCCTTTTTCATTTGATCGCCCTTTTTTCTTTCCATGGCAACGGATGCCATTTTGAAGTCTTGGAGACCAAAAACCTATCCCACATGCAATCGTCCTGTAAATTTTCATCTAATTCTACACTTTTATTTTCCCGCCTTTTTGCCGTTTCTATTGCAACCGGTGCGATGTTAAAAATTCCAAGACCCGTGTTCATCCTTCGGGATTAGGATCAATGTTCATGTGAAGTTTGGTCAAGATCCGAACATTAGTTTCCGAGAAAATGGTCGGACAAATTTCGAGGCGGAAGAAGAGGTAGGTAAGAACTGTGTTTGCAGAGCTATCACAAAAGTCTCCCAAACGAAATTTCATATCAGAATCAAAACTCAAAAAATCATTTCCACAAATGAAGAACAACAAGTCTGTGAAGTTTTACACAATTTAGAGCAGCTTGAATTCCTCCGCCTTTTCTCTATTTTCATGGCAACGGATCCATTTTGAAAATTTTCAGATCAAAAATCATTACTACACACGCTAGGAATCCTTCCTGTCAAAATTCATACTATTTTGATAATTTGAATTTTTCCGCCTTTTTCCGTTTCCATGCAAGGGTCGCTATTTTGAAAATAAATAAGACGAAAATCATTTATATACATTCTAGGCAACCTTTCTGTAAAATGTCATCCCATTCTGAGCATTTTGACTTTCCCCACCTTTTTTTCATTTCCATAGCAACGGTCGCCATTTTGGAAATTCCGAAACATGACACAACGTCTATTGGCCTCTACTATCATGCGAAGTTTCATGGTGTCCCAATTATTAGTCTATGAGAAAATCGGTCGACAAAATTTAAGAATAATAATAAAAATAAAAGACTGCCTCGCCTCTGTATAATAACTAGGGAGAAGTTTGTGAATGTTTAATTTTATATAGAAGTTTGTGAGTTTTTCAACATTCCCCACGGTCCGGTCCATAACCTAGATAATTTCCTTTCACACCTCTAAAAGTCCTTGTCGGTATCTTTTGAATAAATCTCCTTGATTGCATTCCATTATTTTTACGTTTTTATCATAATGCTTTTTTGTCCTTCCGCCGACACACTAAGTGATTCTCTCGTTATCATATGTATTCTTTCTAAATTTTACCTTAATTGTGTTACATACACATGTTGATTCACATATTCTGTATTGTCACTACCACTAAGATCTTCTGCTGTTATAAAATCCAATGGCATTCGCATTTCTTCTCCAAATGTTATATTAAATGGTGAAATCCCGGTACTTCGGTGACGGGTAGCATTATACGAAATTGCTACAAAGTCAATACAGTCATTTTAGTGTTTGTTATCAAAACGCACATACTTTGCTAACATGTCTTTTATAGTTCTATTAGAACATTCTACTAATTCTACAGAATTAGGATGCCCCGAAGTCGTTCTAGTTTTTTTTTTCTTTTTCCAAAAATTTACACACAGAATGGAATAACCGGCTTTCACACTTTCTGCCTTAATCACTGTGTAGCTCCAAACGGCAACCGTTCTTTTTAATCCCATCTTTGATCATCATTTCAGTTACAGTCTTAGCTTCAATACTCGGTATCGGGAATATATCTGTTAGTTTCATATGGTTATCCTAAATCATTAACTTCGGTATCTTGTAATTCACTAACACATATATATTGCAGTTATTTGATATTGGGAACGGTCCGGGCCAATTCTCACAAATCTGCCACCAGAAATACTGTGAAAGTACTAATATTCGTGGGGTTCCAATTGTCGTGGTTTTCGTGGTTCGCTAAAACAACGAAATTAAGTTCACAGGGAACTTAATTTTTACGTCGTGTTTCAATGCATAGAATTCGAAACCACGAATTTAAGTACCAATGATATAGTGAAATTTGGAAAAACCACGAAAATTGATGTCCACGAATAAAAGTACTTTCACAGTATACGATTTTAATTGATGTCTCTAAGAAAAGCGAGGATCTTTCTTTTCTTCGCAATTATCAAAACTTTTGACATAATCAGTTTCACTTTGTATCATCTTTTCCAATAAAACGGATAAATGTTCGCTTTTTTCCAGGTCCTGTTAATCCCTTGATGACCTGATACTGGTGAA
This sequence comes from Modiolus philippinarum, assembly GCA_002080025.1. Classification (NCBI taxonomy): domain Eukaryota; kingdom Metazoa; phylum Mollusca; class Bivalvia; order Mytilida; family Modiolidae; genus Modiolus; species Modiolus philippinarum. Next base: position 34,233 of record MJUU01036639.1, on the reverse strand, counting down.
TCGTGTATTTGCTATAACACATATTTCTGTAGAACGACGGTTGGTACAAACAAAAAATCGCCATCTTTTCGAACCATGCCATCCATTATCTTCAACAATTGCAATCGAGGTATCCGTTATTTTGTGTTCTGACAAAGATGCGCAATAGAACCTATGATTGGTTGTTCTTGATCATTTTCTTTTAATTTCATTACAGGTACTATGTCAGGGTCGTCTGCCTGTATTTTTCGTATAGCTTCTGGTGATATTTCTAATATAGGTTTCTTGGCTCTTAATGGCGTATTACGTTTTGGTCCTCTGTAAGTGCATAGATCTTCTGAGTTCACCTCATCTGCAAAATGTTCATCCATTACACTGATATGTTGAGAATGTGTAGTGTCATATGATTCACCTTTATGTTCGGCAAGATTGATCGTTTCATTGGAACTACGATGACTTCACGGAGTTACATAATTCTTTTGTACTATCACACGTATAGTCGGATGGTAATTTATACTGTTAGCAGAATCCCTGGTCATTTACAGTTATCCTTGAGAGCGCATCCGCATGACTATGCTTGGTACCTCGTCTGTGGATAATGTTAGTCATAACAACTCAGTTGTTGTATCCATCTCATCACTTGACTATCCGGATTCTTGAATTTGTACAGCTAAGTAAGTGAACCATGATCCGTCCTTAACTTAAAATGTCTACCAAGTAAATAATGTCAGAAGTCCTGAATAAAATAAACGACAGTCAATAGTTACTTTCTAGTTACACAGTAATTACGTTCAGCCTTGTTAAGTGTTCTACTAGCGTATCCGATCACTTGTCCCCGTTCATCCTGAATCTGTGGTAAGATTGCTCCTATTCAATAGGGGTTTGCCTCAATGTCTAATATGACTTCATCTCCGTCAATCTGTGGGATAGGCCAAATTACGGGGAGTAGAAACTTCCTCATTTAGCAAACAGAAAGTATTTTAACATTTTAATATTTTACGAAAGGATATGGAGTAAATGAACATGAGACCATAACACATATGTTCACTCCAACTACAATAATTTTTAATGAGCTGTATGGCCATTTCGGAAATTAATTCCTCATCAGCAGCACTAGAATCCAAACAAAGGAAATCCATAATTTCAAAAAATGTTTAAAATAGATCAAACCAAACGTTTGATCTATTTTAAGGGGGTAGACCTGGGTAAGCCTAAAATTTTTCACTCGTTTAATTTTCTTAATTTTTTCAGTATTAAAACTACACATGTTGATGTCGACTTTTAGCAATTTTCAACAATTTTTACCGTCCCGTTCTATGTCTAGTGGTCATCAAAGATACCTTGTTTCCTCATATTATTAGGTCCGTTCAGGACTTGATTGTGGTGTATGAAATTGGCTCTAATTAAATTTGTATTTGATTTAAAATTATTTCAAATAAAAAATTCTCTAGTTTAGACATGTGTAAAAGTAAGCATGAATAATGATAGTAAATTTAAATAGTTTGAACTGAAATACATGGATGTTCTAAATAATATAGGCTGAAATTTTTACTCTATTTTATCACTATTAAACACTTCTTGTAAAAAATTCTGTCGTTTAATTTTCACCAAAAACTGAAAAAAGAAAGAAAACTAGTCTAAGTAAGATATATCAAAATTTTAGAAAATTCTACCGTCCCATTTTTTCTTAATTTAGAATAAAGGGGGTAAAAATCAATAAAATTGCTGAATCTGTGCTAAAAATTACCTCCCTTGGCAGAAATCCCACTTTTAGACATTATCATTTTCGTTCGACAGTATTGTAAAAATGTAGAGTAAAATGCGCTCATTATAAATAACTGGATGTTAGGTATTTGTTTTCATGACAAAATTAATATTTATTTGCTGTGTGGAAAAAATTTTACAATTTCAAAATTTTGATAATACCTATCGTAATGATTCTATTTGTTTGTGTAAGAAATAAAAAAGTGAAAAACAGAGTTATCTCCTCCTACCCCAGGTCTACCCCCTTAAGTCCATTTCCAAGGAGCTCTCAAATGAGACACGTTGTTATTTTTTAGAAGTTTTTGATTAATCTTCTATGGTATGAAATTAATCCAATACATGTTCTAAATTCTCAGACATTCGTATTGGACTTCATATCTACCATCGCTTGTACCTTTCACGGATCACTTCTGATGAAACAATATGCCCAAGGTATTCAACTATCCGCTTGAAAAAAGCTTCATATGGAAGCCTGAACCTTCAAACCAGCATCTTATAATGTTTGGAATACTTACTGCAAATTGACCAGATGTTTTTCAAAAGTTTTATTAAACACTATTATATCGTCAAGATATAAAACAGGAATATGCCATTGTAAACCTTATAGTGCTGTTTCAATTATTCTTTGAAAAAACACTCCTGAGTTACACAGTGTGAATGGCATGGTTACATACTGATATAAGCCTCATCTGGGCGTCGAAAATCCAGTCTTTTCCTTGTCTGCCGGATACTGGGGTACCTAACGATAGGCAAAATGTAGGTCCAAAAACCGACATCCATTTAGCTTCACAAAGTGCATTTGTGGTGTCCTCAATCCTAGGATTTGGATATGTATCTTTGATAATCTTTTTATTAAGCTTCCAATAATATACACATAGGTACCATGAACGTTTTTTTTGCACTAAAACTAGGCCTGATGACCAAGGCCCGTTGGATTTCTCAATAATATTATACGAAAGGATATGTAGTAAATGAACATGAGACCATAACACATATGTTAACTCCAACTGCAATAAGTCTCTTGTCTTCCAACTTCTTAATTTACTGGTCAATTACCTGTCGTTTATAAAGAGGTACTCTCCTTGGCTGTTCTTTTACTGGAGTGTCGTCTTTTAACTTGATGCTGTGCATAGCAAAAGTCGTCCTTCCTGAATCACCAGCGGAATTCAATAATGTACCTGTTTTATCAATCAATACTTCTTTGAACTTTTTGCTCACACTTTCTGTCAAATTCTCTATTCCATTTTTGTACACCTCCATCATGTATGCTAGTATCTCTTTTAGAATTTCGCATTCATAAATTTCTTCTTCCTGATTGATTATTTTCTCTGCTGGAACAAATATGCCAATATCGGATCATTTATACAGAATTATATCCGAGTCACAAGGATTAAAAATTCTTGAATGGAAATGGTTTTGTGGTGCATTCACTAACACTGTTGCGACTGCTAATGTGTACTTCTTCATGAAATTATTATCAAGACACTGAACACAGAAGACACTGTCTGTTGTATTATCACTTATCTTTCTGGTCAGTTTTGTTTTCACAACAACTTCATGTCTTGCAGGAATTTCTACAGTCTCAATTGAAACAACACGACTTGTACGATTGTTCATATTGTCCTGTATCAATGGATGTCTGTAGCCCAAAATGTCTAATAATTTTGAATAAAAGTTCCATTGACATCTAAATGTTAAAATAAATTCGTCACCCAATAAATTAAGTATAACTCCTTCAACACAAACAGGAAAAGTAAAACAAATTCCATATCTGCAGTTCCTAATACTTTTAAAATTCTTCCATCAGCAGTTTCGAATTGTCTCGGCTGAGGACAGGTCTTCTATCCGGCATAATACTATTGTAGCTTACTTCTGTGATAAAAGATCTTTTTGATCCAGTATCCAGCTTCCAAGTAAAAGCGGATCCTTCAAGCAGTCCATTCACAATCATCTGATTTCCCTTTACACTAGCTATCACTGCTACATTATTATGTCTCCCTTTCATCTGTAATTCTTTTCAGAAAAGCAAATATTCCCTTGTGAAAATCCCCTGTTTTTTCCAGTTCAAGTTTGTAGGCTTGAGACATTTAAATGGTCCTGTTCCTTTTAGAATTATCTAGTGAATCGTTTGCATATTTGTAGACAACATATTCTTACTGGAAGATTTACTTTCATTGTCTGTGCTAGGCCTTGTAGTCGCTACGGTCGGACGATGAAAACACTCCGTCTTTCTGCACAGGCGGTGAAACACTGCCTTTCTGAACCTGTTGACATTGACTCAGAAATGTCCAATTCTGAAACAACCCTAACAGACCACATTATTTTGCAACTTTTGTTTCCTTTCACTTTCGAATCGTGCATCACGACTTTTTATTTGGAAAGTTTTCCAACCACTTATGTATTATTTCCTCCGTCATTCCATTTTTCCTTGTCAACACTCTCGACGGAATAAACATTTCTTTTGACGGGATATTTTGTTCTTTCACTTACTTGAATACATTCTTCTTCAATTCGACTAATTACGGCATTTGTAAGGTTTTAGTCCTGGAACGTCTCACTAGGCAAAACTCCCCACAAGCATCCAAGAGAGTCTTTATACTGTTTTCCTGAACTGTATCTGGGCTGGTCGGGTAGGTCTGTCGATACAAATCCTCTATTGCCTGTCACAAGTCCATACAACTTTCTCCCGGTTTCCTCCTGCGCAGTTTTGCTTTCACTAAATACGCCTCTTTCTTGTTCGAATGCCAAAAACTTAAGTCTATTTTCTTCACAAGAGATTCCCGGCTTCTTTTAAGATCTTCTTGCAAACCATGTACATAAGATTCTGCCTGTCCTCTAAGTATGGAGAGGAATACTCGCCTTTTTCTATCTTCATTCCAACCATTCAGTCCAGCGATGTTTTCATAGTATCGAATAAAGTCTGTCCACACTTCATTTGTTGTCCCACTAAAGTTCTTTTAACTTTGATTTCTGATCGATTTGGCTGCGTTCCCTTACTTTCACTTCCCTTGTTCCTTCGGTATTCTACTGCCGTTGTTTCCTGAAACTTCTTGTTCAAACGTCATCATTTTATTCACTTTCGAGTTTTAATTTGCAGCTTTTTCCGGTGAAATAAAGCTATTCCGTCCTGATGGAGAAACTGTATTCTGCACATTTGAACTTTCACTAGTCGGTACGGTACATTACTCATGGCAATTGTGAAAATTACTGTCAATAAAAATAAGATAAATATGGTCGTAGGAATTTCAATATAAATTTCATTCAATCAACAAACAACATTTTGCAGTGGATATATATTTACAATCAATCCAATAACTCCAGCAACGAACAATAAAGATGTAATCCACTTAACCAAAACCCCTGTCCATCTACTTGACATGCTTGTATCCGACGGACCAACATTATAATCATTTACTCTTCTCTGACTTTCTTGATTGGGGAACTAGTCATCAGCGGAGATGAATATTGTCCCACTGAATAATCGTTGTCGTCATGCGGAGTAGTCGGATCCTGTCTTTTCTGTGCGGAGCTAAGTGCAATTCCACTGCCGTATTGGGTATATGGATTTGCGTGGTTCCGCCCATATTGAGGAGGATAAAATAGTCAATATGGCGTGTATTCTTGCTTAACAAATGTCCTCTGTCGATCATTATCAACACGTCTTAACTCCATTTGATAAATACAACTGTAGGAGCTCTCTCCGTTCAAATCACAAATCACAAATAACTTGTTAAGTACCGATTATACATGAAAAACACTCTGTTCTTTTCTTGACTGAATAAGCAGATCCCACCGCTGCCACCATTTTGTAACGGTCTTGGGTAGTGGAAGGCATAAAAGGAACGAACGATATATCTGATAAATGTTCTATTAATAAAAATTATATGTGATCACTGTAAACATCAAATAATTGAGTCATTATTGAACTGTCGAGCAATTTCGTAAAAATAATCAACAGCATGTTAAAAATTAAAGTTAAATATCCAACACAAAGGCATAATCTTATCCGAATCAATGCACGTTTGGCAGATTGTGGCATGTGACTGTAATTTTCAGCCAGTGTAGATGTTTCCTGTTATCCCTTTGTTACACGTATATCAACTGAACTCTGCCAGTTCTCGGGTTTCCTTATATAGTTAGACCATACGGATCAATGTAGATCTTCTCAGGGCGGAGCACTTTAAGGTTTTAATAAAAACGAATATCACTATAATACATTTAAAACGATAATATGGTGTGTGTTCCGTTATACTGAATACATCGGCAAACGAATACCGAAGCAAGAACGAGAAAAGGGGATATTCTAAAGTCATAAATCCAAAATCACGGCAGTGATTTAAAAACAAAGCGATAAATTGGCTTCTTGCACGAGTTATTCCCTTTTTTATATTTTATATTTTAGTTGCATTTTCCCTCAGAACCGTTAATTGAAGAGACCAGTTTTTCAATTAATTTAATGTATGAACCGTAACAATTTACAAAATTTCTCCATTAGGTCCTATGTTAACTAAGCTCCTCGGTGGCTACCTTCTTGGATGAGATGCGATCATATCGGACAAAAGGTAAAAAATGTAGCTCTTGATAAGATGAACTCTTTTGCTACACAGACTTCATCTCTTACTTAATTAGCTTTTAAGATATAACTCTGAACAAATCAAACAAAAAAGGAAGTAACTCCTTTATATTTCATAAGATGTTCTTCAAAATTGCAGATAAGTTGGATGTTTTATGCTTAACATATTCTTATACCTCATAACATATATCTCCAAGACAAATGTAAAAAAATACAAGTACTCCAAGACAAATTTGGGATTTTCTTCAAAATTGCAGCGATGATAGATCTTGCCATTGTCCTTATTCTTTGGTGGCCAAGTTTTGATATATGAAACAGATAGAAGTTATTTGTAAAAAAAATGCAAATAACCCTTTGTTCTTTTTTAGTAACAGCGGCAAGGTTGGTTGGTCTTTGGATCAGTCGAACACAATTTTGAAACTGCATTTGCTGACGGACGACGGGCGAACGCCTGTCGGGAGACAGACGTAAAATTATTGCAAGAGCCCAAAATACCTTTTAGGACAACCGATTTTTTAAAAAGCAATTTAAGTAGTATTAGAGCTTTTACATTTTTTCTAAGCTTCAAGTTAATTATGTCTTTGTTTATACAGCTAAATTACCTGCAACTGTTCTGTTCTCTGGCAAAGTATCTGAAATAAAAAGTAAGTTCAACAAAATCTGGTGAATGATAAATGTAAAAAAATTATAAATAACTTGACAATTTTTTTATGCTTCAGTTTACAAAATTAATTTACAGAACATTATAAAGCTTGAAATTTAAAAACAACAGTTATTGATATAGTGATGATGGATACCCATTTCCCAACAATCCACCACGACATGTCTACTTTATTTTTTATTATTATGTATTACTTTATTTTCTTTCAATTGTATGGTGTCGCCTCTTCTTAGTGCAAAGTGAACACATAGAGGTTAGTAGCCATGGTTTTGTACCAGGCCGTCTGTATAGAATGAACAAGGACGTTTCAAGGACGATCATGACGTATTTAATTTGGCAATATCAAACAAGATCATAGTGTTCCGACAAGAGCCAATGCCGTCAAAAACCGTTAATTTTCTTCTTCAGACGTGGTAACACAGTTAAGGACAACGTCCCGTCCCTAATAACATGCCTTAAAAAGAGAAGTAAATTAAATATAAGAATTTAAAAATGTGTAAATCATTTCTAAGATAGCAAATATTAACTACCTAAGTATTTGATGATCACGTATTTGTAATTTCCGTTATTTAGTATATTTAAGAAAAGTTTTTTTATATACATGTTTTATTTTCCATTCCCTTAGTATTTGAACCCAAATCGTATTAATGTAATGCATATCGTTTCCTGTTCTTACCCTCCTTCTTTTAAGTTCTTTGGGTTTAAGTTTATACCAATTTTCCGATTTTCTTTTTATTTAATACACGTCATCCCGCAATAAGCACAACTGAAGTCATATGCGAGCAATATACATGAATCATATTAATGCCACGCTTACGTGAGCGGTGAAAGGGCATTTTATTATATGCTTTTCTTTTCCAAGATAGTGGTCATTGAGTTAGTAGTCTACCTGTATTGGGTTTTATTCGCATGTTTATTATACTATAGGGGAACGGGATAGAGAANGGGAGGTTTGGGTACCCATAAACCGGTTTGACCCTACCACTGGCTTTTGCTAGTGTCGGTACCAAGTGCAGCTATCCCGAGTTCCTATCGTTATTTATGTTTGTCTCTTGTTTTCATTATTGTTTGTCTGGTACAGTTCGCTTGTAAATTGTGGCATGTGATTGTAGTTTCCGGGCATTGTAGGTGTTTACTGTTGTCCTGTTCTTGTAATTTTATTATCGAGGGAAATTGGGAGCAGAACATCATTCTCATCGTTTGAATAAAATGTCTCTGATGAGAGTTACAACCTTTTTAACTGATTTATAATATTAATATGGTTACCAGACAAATTTGGTTCTTATGGAAAAAAATTCATAGATCTTCTCTGAAATTACTAAGCCAATTTGAACCATACTTGGCTACAATAGTCCTTTGTTGGTCCCCTGTAAAAAATGTTTTCAGATTCGCCTTATATCCAAGACGCCCGCTAGCAGGGAACGTAGTTGTAACATTGGATCCCATAGGGAATGCATTCAAAGATCTTCTCTGAAACTACCGGGAAAATTGGATCCAAACTTGACCACAATAGTCCATGGGTGGTCCCTTCCAAAAAAGACGTTTTTTTCAGATCCATGCTTTATCCAAGATGGCCGCCAGCGGGAGACATAGTTTTAACTTTGGACCTTGTTGGATAACACGTTCAAACATCTTCTTCTCTGAAACTACTGAGCCAATTGGACTCAAACTTGGCCACAATAGTCCTTGGACGGTCCTTTGCAAAAAGGTGTTTTTCAGATCCGCACTATAGCCAAGATGGCCGCAGGCCGGGGACTTAGTTTAAAGATTTAACCCTATGATTTGAATGACCCAAAGATTTTCTTTTCTGAAACTACTTGGCCAGTTGGAACCAAACTTGGCCACAATAGTCCTTTGGTAGTCCCCTGCAAAAGGGTGTGTTTTAGGTCATCGTTAAATCTAAGATAGCCGCCAGCAGGAAGCAAAGTTTTAACATTGGACCGTTTGGAAACACATTCAAAGATCTTCTCTGAAACTACTGAGCCGGTTAGAACACAATTAGTTTTTAGGTGATTCCCTGCAAAAAAGGGTGTTTTTCATGGTCCTGCTATTTCGACATGGTTGCCAGAGGGGAACTTAGTTTCAACATTGGACCATATGAGAAAACATATTCAAAGATCTTCTCCTTTGAAACTGCTGAGTAAATTGGATCCAAACCTGGCCACAAAAGTCCTTGGGTAGTCCAAAGCAAAAGGGTGTTTTTCAGGATTGTACCATATCTAACATGGCACCCAGTGGGGAAGTTAGTTCTCACATTAGAGCTTGTTGGAAAAAAAACATTCAAAAATCTACACCACTGAAACTGTTGAGCTAATGGAATCAAACTCGGTCACAATAGTTTTTATGTGATACCTTCAAAGATTTTTTTTCAGGTTAATAGTAAACATTGGACCCTATTGGAAATATTAACAATTGTGAATAAATGGATATGGACTAAATGCACATGGGACAAAGTCTCTCCAAATACATGGTAAAAAACAAGCAAAGGAACAACGCTTTTATTGTTGTTCTTCATCTTGAAGTCACCATGAGGGCAACTACACAACATATAGACAAACACAGGGCACTCATCAAGTCGAATGTAAGAAAACTTGGCGTTATAAAATAGTGAGATGTGGGCACTTAAAACAGGTGGTCTGGATTACATTTCGAAATTAATAAAATAAATGCCAAAATTTGAAAGTATCAATAGTATATCCATATGAGAAATTCTCTCACGCACAACTACACCATAACTGAAAAATATAGAGAGCATACATCTCTCGCACGGGGAATCTTTTTACGGACTCCACACTGCAGGAGAGACAAACTCCAGTCGTAAATGGTGAATAAAAGGATATGGGGTAAATGCACATGAGATAAAGTCTCTACAAATACATGGTAAAAAACAAGCAAAGGAACAACGCTTTTATTGTTGTTCTTCATCTTGAAGTCACCATGAGGCCTTCAACAATGAGCTTTGCTCATACCTAATAGTAAGTTCAAGACGGTCCCTAGCACGGGTTTAAGCGGAATTCTTTGCTAATTGTCGAGCAACGCTACATCCATGTCTTTCTTGGTAATGGATGCGGGATTGTCAACAAACATCAATTAAACTGGCAAAGTGCTCTTACAATCACTGTCATCCTTTGCCCGACAAAAGCACTAGTGTCTTAAGCTAGTGGACAACTACAACAAATAGACAAACACAGGGCACTCATCAAGTCGAATGTAAGAAAACTTGGCGTTATAAAATAGTGAGATGTGGGCACTTAAAACAGGTGGTCTGGATTACATTTCGAAATTAATACAATAGATGCCAAAATTTGAAAGTATCAATAGTATATCCAATTGAGAAATTCTCTCACGCACAAGTACACCATAACTGAAAAATATAGAGAGCATACATCTCTCGCACGGGGAATCTTTTTACTGACTCCAAACTGCAGGAGAGACAAACTCCAATGTCTTCCCCCTTATAGTACATGGGCATGATTTAATTATAAGCTCTTAAACACGTTTAATCTTTAACATCTTTAATGTTAATCAAGGACCAGGTGAGACATAAAGGATCTTGAGAGCCTTTCGTTTAACGATCGTATGAGACGGAATTCTTTGAAACCTTGGTTAATAAGACGGTAATGAGAAAATCTATATAATGTGCACTAGCTCGGTTTATGTCGTTTCCTTTATATATCTAGTTCTGCTGGATATATTAATTGGATCCATTTAACCAAAGATTCGTTATTGATGGACACAAATATCAGCAATACAACTAATAGTGAGACTGAAGGATCTAGCATCCTTTATTATATGTTCATTTACGACTCCTCGAAGAAATTAAGTCTCGTAAAAATATTAAAATAAGTATGCCAGTAGAAGAGCACAATTAGTGCTTATTGGTATGCCAACTTGTTGTTGATAAATGGCATATCTAAATGTGAGAAATATATCATCAATTAGAAAATCGCATACTGCACACCTGCTTATCTGAACATATTGATCACTTACATGTAAAATTGGCCGACAAAACTACAGGATTATTATGGATATTACATTAAGATAACTGAACATACTGGTTTCCTACATGTAATATAGGGAGACAAATTTACTGGAATATGGTGGGTAATACAAAGAGGAATCTGAATATATTGATCACTTACACGTAATAAAGGGCAAAACTAAAGTAAAAACTGATATTTTTTTACTAGAATATTCAAATTACATAAATGCATCAATGATTTTCAAATAAATGTACTTACAATTACAAATAATTTCATCCTCTCCGTTACGACAGTCTTTAATGGCATCACATACTCTGTAATAAGGTACACACCGTACCTCACTTGGCTGGGAACAAGCTACGAACATTTCTCCACATTCATTAGCTAATTTTTAAGATAAAAAACAAAAGGTGTTAAGCCAATAATACATAGTATAGGAATACAAGTAGGTAAATTTCGTATATTTAGCTTCAATTATTTGTGAAAGCATACGTTTTCAAGGCTTGTATATATATATATATATAGATATATTTTAACTCAGTTTGGCTTTGACTTCAGACGCATATCATTTATTTTTCAAGACCTGTATAAGCATATTTACATGCTTATCCTGAGGATTAAATAAGATTTCCAAGTTTGTCGCTGTTTTAATCCGTTATATATATAGGTAGCCGCGTGGTCTAGGGCGCTGGACGTAGTGCAGGCGGTGTTGCCACAGATGTCACAACAGTGATGGTTCGAATCCCGGAGAGGGAACTACCAATGTGCAGATCTAACAATGTTGGGCTGATTTTCAGACGTATATATATATATATATATATATATATA
>MJUU01036636.1:35330-69404 GCA_002080025.1 Modiolus philippinarum | reverse complement strand
TTGACCCATACCTGGGTTCGAACCCCTACAACTCTTTATACATCTTCGGCACAAACGCCTAGCATGTTAGTCAGAGGTAATATCCACTAGAGCAATCTACGTCTTCAAAAGAAGGATTTTCAATAGTCTAGTGTTACTTTTCCACGTCAGTATTAATATCACATGACTTTCATTCATGATGTTTTTTTTTTGCGTTGCGAGAATGCATGAATGTTTTAATAACAATGTTATTGTGTATATAGGAACATGGATTCAATCAGATCATTAGACATATAAATATATATGTCCGGGTGCATTTGAACGAAGTAACAAGACAACGGGGGAAATTAATTTCTCTGGGTTTCCTCTACTTTAACATCAGGACATTTTGGTCTAAAACCTAGGAAATTATATCAAAAATTTTATGAAAACTTGTCGAGTCTGAATTTGACCTTTAGAAGACATTCATAAAATGAGTCTATATTCAGCTGTTTATGTGATGTCCTTTTTGAATTGTTTTTGTTTCGATGGATTTTATCTGGATCACAACTGAAGAACACTCATATTGTACTCTTTTTTCAATTTTGTAAATTACGTAGACGTCTAAAGCAGAGAATACAACTAAAATCGATTGAACTTCTTAAGTTTCATATTTTAGGACATAAACTGACCAGAGAAACTTAAAAAGTGCAATCAATTACAAAGCAAGTTTGTATTTCTATCAAAGAAGTGTAATGAAACCCCAAAAATAAGTAAATGTTAATATTGGTGTTTAAGACATCAATATCTAAAACTACAGAAGTGTTTTATTAAATTGAAACTCCAAATTATTCTGAGATATCAGGGTGATATCTAGGCGAATAAAAGTTGTATTCAATGCGTAACTACAATATTATGATTTTCTTAACTTTACTGTTTATTACTGTATTGTATCATACCTTTTGAAAACCTATTCAATATGAAAAAGAAAGGAAATGGGGTAAATGTCAAGGAGACAACATCCCATATCCAGGTTAAAACGACAAAAATTAAAAATGTTTATTCATTTTTGTTGAAATATATATTAGAGACATCGTGAATTTTTGCGTTCAATTGCACCTTTTTATTTAACGTCTTTAACAAAATTCGGAATTCCGAATGGTAATACATCGAAATTAGTAGCAAAACGAACAATGGCATCGTCGTATGATCATGGAATCATTTTATGTTAACTTATGTTCTTTTGTTGCATTTGAGTTAAATAAAATGTATGAGAACCGAACCGTCAGTCAAATTAAATGTTTTATTTATACATCCTTGCGCATCTAAATTCCAAAAGAATTTGTAAAATCATATTATTTTGTCCAAATTAAGAACAAGCTACTGTAAACCAACTTATTTTCGCGAGCTATTTATTTTCGCGACTTTCGTGTGCGTGAAAATATCGCGAAAATAAATCGTCGCGAATAATCCATATCCTTATATAAAAGCATTAACAGAAATAGAAACTAGAAAACACGAGGGGACTTTATAAACAAAAGTGGATGATATAAATTGGATAATGGTTTTTATGAAATAAAAACGATGCGCTAGGCTATGGAATAGCCTTGGATAGAAAATTGCGTGTTTGATTGACAAGGTGTGTTTGTATTTGAAGTAAGCCTTTCTCGGTACTTCTTTGTAATTTCTTCTATTGGTCTGCACGTGTGATAAAACATTCACTGATTCGATCAAACCTCTCATTTTTTGCCAACAGCAACTCAAAGTAGTTTCGTGCTTTTGTTTTGTTTTTGTTTTTGTTTTTTTTATTTTTTGCATTCTCCTAGGGTGCTGCTTTTTTAATCTTTTATCCCTCAACAGAGACAAACTTTATTAACTAAAATGTATACATGTATCGAAGCAGTGCATTTGTGTAAATGCTTTCTAGCATTAATACTTCAACTATGGTTTCAGGTTTCACAGACAATCCTTACAACCAATGTAACTGAGGGGTTTTTCTAGCGCAGCATGCTATGACCACAACATGTTGACAACAAATGAATATGCATCTAGTTAGTACTTGCTTAATTTAATGTGATTGATACAATAATAAACCTTTTACAGCGCACACAAATAAACACCCTTAGCTCTTTATTCTTCCGCAAAAAAAACGCAATTCTATCTCTTTCCACCTTTCGTTCTCCATTGCCTAAGTATCTCCACAAACTACAATCACGCTTTGTTTAACACAATTGAAAAGTCTTTTATAGTATTTGTATATTATTGATTATTGCACAATACCTCATCTTCTGGTTTTAAATTTATACATTACTGTTTTTATTCTTTTTATCATATCTATATTTATAAATCTGGCTAAGCGATATTGCAATACCAATCCCATCATCCTCTACAAACCTGTTCCCAGTACCACCTATAGTAAATGTTTTACAATACTTTTCAACTTCCATAAGGAAACAGAAAAATTAAACCCCGCCCCGTTTTATCAGGACGAAACTGGACGCCATTTTGATTTTCGAGAATCTGAAATTCCTTTTGGTCAATGTCTTCTGTGCATGCGTTCTCCCCCTTGCGCAAGCGTACTCCTCACTTCGCCCCAAGAACTATCTATATAGCTAGGCTATTCCATAGCCTAGCTAAATAGCCACGAAAATAAGTTGGTTTACAAGTTTACAAGTTTTCTTACTATTGACTTGATGAGTGCCCTGTCGTTGTTTAACCGTTGTCTTTGTCTCTTTTTGTCGGGCAACGGATGACAGCATTGTAAGAAATCTTTGCCAGTTGATTTTATGTTTGTTGCCGATCCCGCTTCCATGACATAATTAACATGGATGTAGCGTTGATCGACATCTAGCAATGAATTCCGCTCCCAACGGTGCTAGGGGCCGTCTTGAACTTAGGGACCGACCATTTAACTTGAAAGGGGGGGGCTATGGTTTTTTCTAAAAAAAATATTTTGGATCTGATTTTATGTGCAAAAAATATTTTGGCCGCCAAAATGATGAAAAAAAAAATTCTGAATGAGGCTTTCTGTCCAAAAAAATAATGTTAATTTTGAAAAAAAAACATTTTGTTGATACGCGTGCAAAAATTAATAATTTGTTTCGCAAAATTTTCTGTCCAGAAAAAAAAGCCATACCCCCCCCCTTTTCAGGTTAAATGGTCGGTCCCTTACTATCAGGTTGAAGGCCTCGTGGTGACTTGAAGATGAAGAACAACAATAAAAGCGTTGTTCCAGTGCTTGTTTTTTCCACGTTTTTGTGGAGATTTTGTCTCATTTGCTTTTACTCCATATCCCTTCATTGCTTATTACAATATTTTTTTCTCAACACTCGATCAGATGAATAGAACAAACTAGTCATTAGAAGACGAAAATTTTAAGTAAATATTGGAATATATACCTGCATTATTTGCGCAAATTAAAAAAAAAAACAAAATGAATGAATATATGGACCTAAGTTGTTGTGATTTTAACAGTGAAATTAAGAGATAAGTGTTGATCGTATATTGAGATTCCTATCAGATTTTTACCCACACAGTGGCCCCTTTGTTACATTTATAATTGTATCACGGGACGTTTACTGTGTTTGTTATATTTATCATGTTGCGGTGTGTCTTGGTGTGTCAAAAATAGCCCTGTCCTGTAATATATTTTTCTACAAGATGTGGAATTTTTACCTTTATTGATTGTGCAAATCTGAGGTTTTGAACATTTTTCTTTTGAAATAAAAAACTTGTTATAGTTACTGTCCTCAGACAAATCTTTTAAGACAACATTATCGTCACACATTATATTTCATTCATGATATTTATGTATAAAAAAGTTTTATTTTTGGACATGTAGGATCAAACATTGAATCAATTCCTCTGCAATATTAAGCGTTCCAGCAAAACCTATGTGGAGATCGATTTCGTAGCTACGTCCTGTGCAAGTCTGTTGTAATGAACTTGACATTTTTAGCGTTTTCTAATTTCAGCTGTATGTGTTTTTGAGTGTTTGCGACAACCTTTCCACATATTGTATTCTATTGTAGATTTAATAAACAGTTGAATTGTGTGTCGAAAGGTGACTCAATCGAAACTCAGTACATATTGCTATATTTTCAATGTTACGAGTGGTATCATATCAAAAGATATGCATGCAGTGGCGTTAATATTTAACACGCAATCAATAGTCATCATGCTATGTTTGACCCCATATGTCTCTCTGGCATGGCACACAAACGCTATGTGTTTCATTTTATAATTTCCAGTATTCGGTAACTATTGAATAACTGTAACATACATTGTATCAGTTGTTTATTAAACGCTCGACATTTTCGAGTTCAACTCTCAGATTTTATTTTTGATTTTCAAACAACAAATTGATCTGTAATCGTATAATGGTACTTATAATAATTAGAGGACCATCTCATAAAAATATGACCAGGGGAATATCAAAATAGAAAACCGACAACTCGAGTAACGATTTTACTAATCGATACAATATTTGAATACAAATTGTGCGTATGCGCAACTTTTCGTCAAGTCACGTACTTTAATAGGACATTTAGTAAAAAGTGATAGGGTAAGCACAGTAATTATTTCAGGTAGATCGACACTAATACACGGCGCATTCGATTGGCGCATTTGTGTAACACGAGTCGGATGCGGAATTGACTTGATTTTCAAGCCGGAATAATCCTGTATTGGCCTAAACATTGTGACGTCACAATAGATTGACATACACTTTCCCGCGAATTAGCTCCCTTTTCCCGGAAATATTGTCTATTTCGTAAACTATATCAAATAACTTTCTTAATTGAACGGTGACATGAAGATTTTTTCAGCGTAACAGATATCTTAAGTATATTTCTATGAAATATCAAAAAATAAAAAAAATCTGTCTGATATTTATTTTATATGAAAAATAAACAATAAGCATGTTCTCAGTTTCCTATATATTCTTTGTAAATATTGCTGAAAAATACTGAATTTGTCTAACGTCATTGTTTTCTGTGTTCTCGTTTTTGCCCTGTCTTTGGACTTCGATTTTTGTGAATTTCACCCCTTTGTTCCTTCGGTATTCTACTGCCGTTGTTTTGGCCTGATTTTCAAAGCCAGATTTCAGGAAATGATGCTCGGTGACATATCATTTTTATTTTATTTTTGGAACTTATAGGTTAAGACCTGCAAAATATCTTAAAAGAAAAAAATTCTGTCTGATATTTTTATTAGGATCGAACTACCTTAAGTTGCATGTAACTTATCCTATCTTATCTAACCTTAAAGTCTTTAGATCTCGGATTAAGTGGTTCTCCTTTTAAAGTCAGGTTGAGTTGTCTCAAGTTTTCAGAAAACGTATCATTCTGGACAGCTGTTGTATTATTATTCAGATTCGTAATCGTATAATTTTGGCCAGCTGTTGTATTATTTTGTCTGTCTCTTTGCTGTTCACTTCCTGTTTTTTTAAATACATTATTAGTAGTTGTACTATTTTTTTAAATTCTTTTGTGTTGACAATTAATTTACCAGACATATATATCAAGTAAAGTAAGTATCGTTTAGGACAATTAGTATTATTTCATGTGAACTATGAAAACTAAATGAATTCATTTAATTAATTATTATATAGTAAAATGTAATGTCGTTTTTTTTTTTTTATTTTTAAAAAATTAGACGCATTACAACCAGATTATGGATAAACTTCGACAACAGGATTTCCTAAGTGTTTCATAATACTTACCTCGTTTAGAATTTGACTTTGGACATTTATACAAATTGGATAAACAACATCTAGATATTTTCATGACTCAAGAAACACATTTTTGTACTTAAGATTTTATGAGATAGGAAGTGAACATATGCAATGATTAATTCACTTCCAAGTTCTTCTCTCCATGTGATGTCGACTATTTCGAAAATGGACTTTTCATGCATTTTAATTTTCCTGCAGTCAAATTTAGTAGTCCAAATTGTAAAAAGAGAAAATGTTTCAATTTCATTATTGTAGCTTAAATCGTATTTAAAATTACTCACCAGATATCATCCCGACAAAATGCACTGCTATCAGAAAAAATTTGCTTGACATGTCTAAACAGAATAGTATTGCAGATTGAAAAGGACATTGAAATATTTTTTTAAATACACTCTAATATCGATTCGCGAGAATTTGTGCATTGTGCAAAGATAAGAAAAATAAAACGCTTTTTTCATACTTGATAAAGTTAATCTTTGCATAGTTGTGAGGCGTGAAATTGGAAATGAAGTGTGAATAATAGGATATTATGCGACAAATTAGATAAAAATTTAAGGTTGATAAGACCACAATTTGTTTTAAGTGCTAAAGATTCTCCAAGAATGGACAAGATTTCGATGCACATTCTCTGATAAGGGCCTTCTTATATTTAATTAAAGGCTAGCCATTGAAAGACAAAATTATTCTAGAAATATTTATTCGTTCTAGTTGTATTTTCACAGTATCTTTTTCTTTTATACTTCTGTAAATAGCCTTGAAACCCTTGCTTCCTTTTCCAGAAAAAGTTCTAAAGTTTATGAGCATAACGTCTCCTGTAGATTCAAAAATATGTGATGGTCTTTCGTTGCAGCAATACCTTCCAAAAGAATATAGAACAAGATTAGATGGCAATAAATTAACATACAGTACAGATAGTACTTTTTCCGTTATTTTTTTTTGTTGACAATCCTGCCTTTAAACTCATTGTTGTACTTAAGCTTTGTAATAAGTCACTTTTGTAATGGTATTTTTTTATCTTGTATTAAATGTATAAACCTTTGAAAGGAGATGGGGAAAATGATACAAAGTCAATACCCATAGATGGTAAAACCAAGCACTGGAACAACGTTTTTATTGTTACAAAGTCACTATGATGAATTTATAAAGGAATATGGCCTTCAACTATGAACTTAGCCAATACTTCATTGTAAGTTTAAGAAAAAATTACTGTTACAGTATTAAAGACGACCCCTTGCGCTGGTTTGGGTAAATGTTTTTACTAGATGTTGACAAAATACTACATCTATTTTTATCCTATGGATGCGGGATCGTCAACAATACACAGTTATTCTAAATACATTCGTTTTTTGGCATGGTTTTCACTGATGATACATAAGTCGAAATGTGCATATGCAAAAAATTTAATTTACAGTAACTTTGGTATTTTGTTATTTCAAATCAACCGTTTAGCATCATACAATATGCAGACCATATTTCTTTGTTAATTCTTATATTTTGATTTTGTTTGTTTTTAGAATAGATACAAATATTAGTTCTAATCCGGATGTACATGATAGCCATTAAGCGAGACAATTTTAAGAGGCTTAAGGTTGATCACATAATTATCATCCTGAATTAAGCATCAGTTTAGAGCAAATGATTTTATGCTGTAAGACACCTAAGAAAAATTTAAATTGAAACTTCAAGAAAGACACGCGTTTTATGAGGGACCATTTAAGTTTTCTAGCTCGAAAATTCGGGACCTCTGAGTTGTTTCCAAACCGGAATAAATTTCGTATACTAAAGGACAAAACCAATACATAAATACAGTGAAAGGGAATAACGTATTAATGAACACTGTTGAGCTAAGGCGGGTTTATATTGATTCTGTTGTAGCGCTTCAGGTTAATTGTTTTTCGTCAATTAAATTTTAGTGAAAGAATTGTCATGTAGGAACAATTAAAGATATACACTTCAATTTCATAAATATTTCGTGCTTTATGGGGTATATATTTAATTCAATAGGTCAAGAATTCAGTCACTCCGTCTCACTGGTATCTGAGGCGATCGTTTCCACCTTCAATTACACGAGAGTTCCTTTTTCGAAAGTCGCGTATTAGTGACATTCGTCATAAGATAGTTAGATGCGGATGTTAGACAATGGTATAATACTAATGGCATTTTAGTAGAAATATAAAATCCACAACTGTATTGAGTGAGAAACGACATTTCTGCACTGGAGATAGTTAAATTTTCAAATTTTTAAACGCGAGGCTTGCCGAGCGTTGAAAATATTTGAAAATTTAACTATCGAGAGTATTGAAATGTCGTTTCTCACAAGATACGGTTGTGGATTTTATTTCTCTTATGATTTCAAGGAGATTTTGGACAACAAAATGCTCCACCCTTTTCCGACAATTTGAAATAAATGTGTTCTTTGAGCGTGACGTCATCAGGCATGGTCGCCTTTTTTCATGGTGTCACAATTTGAAAGTCGGAAAACAGCAAACACATTTGACGTCATACTTGAATTTCAACCAATCATTTCCCGGGAACAACGTTCTCTCTAGAGAGGAGAAACAATTTCTCCCACTGTCCAGGAAACGAGAAAACAGTTCAGAAATTAGAGAAACAGGGTTCTATACTCGACATGATAAATACTGACTATGAGAAAACAGTAATTTTCATTAGTAGTGTGACGGGTGCCACGCGTGAAGCGGGTCATGCATAGCGTTCTGGAGCACCTGGTGATACCTCAAGATTTTGTAGGACTTAAAACAACTAGTTCCTCAGTTTTGTGGTGTTCTTGTTTATTTTTGTATGTTTGTGTTGTCGTTTTCATCTTATCTCAGTGTGTGTTTAAATCTAAATCCATTTATAGGACAAGCGAGTTCCAGTTCTATATAACGTTTGATTCGTCCAATTACAATTGAGTCAGTATTTTATGTTGGTAGGGGTTCCTATTGTGTATAGAAATGAATAACATCGGTCGGTTTTCTCCCTGTACCAAGTTAGCTTTATATTGTCAAAGTGGAGATAATTTTAAATAGCATATCAATGACCTCTTTTGATACTGAAATTAAAACTTTGACCATATATAACGAACTTAGTACACCGAACGATGTTTCGCATTATAACAACTTGATACTGTTAAATTGAACAAAAACTAATATGAGCTGTTAGAAAATATTCCTATCCTTTTGCGGATGTATTTGAAAAAATATATACAAAGTGAAAATAACAGATCCCTTGGGTAGTAAGGCAGATATAAAATGTATCGACAAACGAATACCTAAACAAAAAGACAGAAAAGGGGTAAATACGAAAATCCAAAATAAAAAATGGAATTTCACATTTAGCACAAATAAGGACAACTTCAATAAGACAAAACAAATAAACATAAATAAACATGATCCACATAAACTATGTACATGTACTAGCAGTGTGAACCAATAAAATAAGAGCTGGAGATATCACCAGGTGCCCTGGAAGGGTTAACATAGTCTTTTCCACATTTGGAACCTAACGGGAAGGATATCTTTCATATATAGAGAACCAGGAAGTGCGACTGGGCTCAAAACTTAACCAAAATATGACTGAAATAATCTGTGCTATCAAAAAACCAATAACGTTAAGTATAATTTGAGTGTATGATTAGAAGAGAGAAACAGAGTTAATAAATATCAGACAAAGTCACCATAAACACAAGGAGGTCTAAGCATAGGAACAAGGCTTTTTATTGTTGTTCCTAATCTTGTAGTCACCATGAGGCCTTCAATAAATAAGCTTTGTTCATTACACAAAGTAAGTTCTAGACGGCCCAAAGCACCGGTTTGAGCGGAATTCTCTGCTAAATGTAAAAAAACGCTGCATCCATGTCTTTTCTGGAAATGGATACGGAATCGTCAAAAAACACTAATAAACTGGAAAGGTGCTCTCAGTCACTGCAATTCATGTCCGACGCAAACACTAGTGTCTCAAGCTAGTGGACGATAACAATTTATAAAGAAACACAGGGCACACATCAAGTCGATTTGAAAGAAAACCTGGCATTATAGTTTGAAGTAATTTGAACAAGTTTATTAGACAACACTCAGACACAAATTGTGTAAAAAGAGGACAAGAATACAACATATAACATATAATACATAGCAGAATGAACTGACATTTACAACAAATAACAATTTTTTTATGAATAAAGCCACTTTTTTCAATAGATTATAAAACTTTTATAAAATAGTGAGATGTGGGCACTATAAACTGATGGGCAGAATAAAAATTAACATTTGAAAATTAAAAAAATAACAAATGCAAAAATTTGAAAGTATGATAGTATATCCATATGAGAAATTCTCTCAAGAACAAGTTAACTTTTTTAGAGTAAATATATGGTGAATGTAAAACATGCCCTTTACCTTGGTCCTGCTTTACTTGTACTTTCAAAACGAACTTCCACATAATCTTTGCATACTTTATTACATATGAGCTCAAAGTCATCTACAAATTGCAACTGAACTCTTCCTCCAAACGGCGCCTGTTATAAATTACAAAAAGGTTAACAAATATTGAAGTTGCTTACTTTATAAACCAAAACAATGAAAAACAAGAGATGTCGTCAAATGGCAACCAGGTATACCCCACTCATTGAACCCTGGACCAAAAAATTCATGTTTACACCACATTTTGTAATTAAGTCCACATTTCTTCAAACAAGAAGTACACATCAGACAGGAGTCAAAATAAGAAGATCCTTACAATTAACCAAATAGAGGCTGCATACAAATTTTGAAATCAATCCCTTTTGTAGAAGTTGAGAAAAATGTGACGAAAAATTCATTTTTTCACTACATTTCGTAACAAAGTCCACATTTCGTAAAACAGGAAGTACATATCCGACAGGACTCAAAATAGGACGTTCCTTACAACTAACTACATAGAGGCTGCATATCAATTTTGAAATCAATCCCTCTTGTAGAAGCTGAGAAAAATTTATGTTTTTACTACATTTCGTAACAAAGTCTACATTTCGTCAATCAGGAAGTACACATCCGACAGGACTCAAAATAGGACGTTCCTTACAACTAACCATATAGAGGCTGCATACCAATTTTGAAATCAATCCCTATTGAAGAAGCTGAGAAAAATGCGACGATTTTTTTTCCGACGAACGGAAGGGCGGATGGACGGACAGACGAACGGACGGACAAGGTGAATCTAGTAAACCCCCGCTCTAGCGAGTGTGGGTATAATGACATGAACATGTTTACACTGACTCCTTAAGGGTGAGAATCGGTATCCAGGTATCCATGTGCCAGTTGTCATCTGAGAAAAAAATCGTAAGCATGAAAAAATAAAGTCATACAGTTAAGATGATATGACTCAATGCTTAATATTGTAAACACGCAGTTGCAAGTTGAACGACTGTTCCATAATACCGGTAAATTAATTCGACTCATAGTAGAAATCATAGCTTATGTAGTTTTAATTTCAAGCTTTTTTAATACATCTGGAACAGTTGTTTCCTTGTAAGTAAAACACTTGAGCTGCATTAACGCAACAAAATAAAATGCTACTGATATACGTACATCCAGCAAAGTCAAGACGTCGTGAAGTGAAGGACCGGATCCACCGCATAGTCACTTGTATTTTACGTGAATATATCAGTTTGTTTTTATTTTTCGTTTCTTTTTTAAAAGTAAAGTATACAATTAGTTTTCTATAAGGTCAACTCTAAAATATAATATCATGGCCTGTCCTTTATCTTGTTACTACACGATTTGAATTAAAAATGTGTTATATTTTGTTATTTCATTTTGCTTATTTCATCATTTAATAAGGTAATTAATTTGAATCGTATCTACAATTTATTATTTCTGCGTCGATGTTTATGTTCTACATATAATACATGTAGTATATACTGTTATATTTTCCCGTGAAAAGTGTTTTAATGTGCCTTTATAATAATAAACCATCGAAAATAACATATGGAATATCTTGCTTATGCTCTGCAATGTAAGTGCAAATTAGTATCATGATCCCAGTCGTCCACGTGCTTACTCGTCATTTGAAACGTTACAATATGTAAGGTTCAGAAATTTTACAAAACCAATATCTACCACATTTAAACTTTATTCTTCGCTGTTTAATGTTAATTTTTATGTTTTTATGTTATTTGTTCTCTGTCAGCGTTTTCTCATGCTTTCAGTTTGGTGTTACAAATAGGTGATTTTACTCTGCACTGAAGAAAAATAAAATGTCGAAATGACCATCTGCAGAAATTGATTTAAGTGAAAATTCGGTATTTATTGCTTTGGTCATTTTGGTCTCGAGGATATTTCAAGATATTATAACTAAATATTTGAGCAGTATTGAATTGTGATCAATTGTGTATCTTACATAAGAATTTGAAAGTTGCTGTTTGCCTTTTTTATTTAGTCAGTATGGTTTGTACTATTTGTAAAACCAAACTGAAAGCATGAGAAAAAAGATGACAGAGAACAAATAACATAAAAACATAAAAATTAACACAAAAAAGCGAAGTACAAAATTTAATTTTAATTTTGTATGGTTTCCAGAATCAATAGCTATTCTGACAGAAATATTATATTTTGGTAGTGTATTGTTACATGTACCTGGTTATATTATTTATTCATATTTATTTAAAACCTGAATGCATTATTTTGAAGTTTCATAGGATATGAAAGTGTTGACCGAAGCACATTTTTAAGGAAGCGCGTTAGCGTAATAACTTAATACCGAGGTTACTGTGAATTTACTTTCTGCATATGCGCATTTCATGTTGAAAATGTGAGCCCGATCAACACTTTTATAATCCCTAAGAAACTTCAAAATAATGCTTTCAATTCTTATAATTACATTTTAAAACAAAATCATTGAACAAATTTAAAACATGGTACATCATATACAATGGGATTCTTTTTCCCTTATTCATCCGCCACGTGGTCATATGATCAAATGTATTTCATGGAAATTGCAACTTCACATTGATTAGCCACATGGGCGATGTTTGCCAATCAAATTGACGGAATTCAAATGAATATTTATGAAATGTAAGTATTGATAAATGAAATCTCAAAATTAAAAATGAAGATGTGTTTTCGTTTCCTTTTGACTAATTTTTTCGAGAAGCACATTTTATGAACTATGGGCTAATAGCTTTCCGAAATAACTTTTATATCTTAGTTAAGAAACCTTTAGATGGTTTAAAGATACAGAACTAAGAATAAGCGTAAGGGCAGAGTAGATCCGTTTTAACTATGCTAAATCCAGAGAGACATCATAAATTAAATTAGAACCGAACCGTCAGTCTTAAACGAACAATCCAAGGAAAATGGCAACGTCGGAAACAACAAATAAATATAGAAATTCGTGAAACATTATTACACGGGATGGTTTAAACATACCCATGTGGTTAGTGCTATGCTTACTGCGAATTGCAGATTAGTAAGTGAGAACCGATCCGTCAATCCAAAACAAATAATCCAAGGACAATGGCAACATCGGAAACAACAAAGAAACAGAGACACAACATGAGTGCGGCACAGAAAAGAAAAATGAAGACAGACACACACAAAGATGAAAACCCAACAAAAAGCATGAATGAGATCAGGTGCACCGGAAGAGTAAGCATCTCCTGCTTCTCATTATACATCCGCCGTATTGAACATATTAAATCCGGCTGTAAAGTCAAATCCGGTAGAGAAAACAACAATTAAGTTTTAAAGGGAAGAGATATGTTGTCATCTGGGAAACAAATATCCCAAAGAGGTCCAAAGATGGTGATGTCGACGTAAAAACTTCTGGAGGGATGACTTCAAGTTTTGGGTAGCAAACCCTTGTTTAAGTAGCCTATTTGTGAGCAACCGGGCTATATCAAGAAATTCACCGTATCGAACACAGGCTCTTGAATAGCGAATGAATTGGGAGATGTAAACTGCGTATGCCAGCGCTGTTGGGATGTTGCTACAAAGGAAAGGGAAGTTGACTATTTGAAAAGTGAAGTCATCGCATTTGTCGTCCTGCTTATAGTTTGAAGTCTACTTCTGTTGTCTATTTCAAGATGAAGGTCAAGGAATGAGGCCGATGTGGAAGTGTCTGTAGTATCCTTAATTTTGAGCTCTTCCTGCAGATAAGCATAGACATTGAAAGACAAAGATACAAAATTCAAACTTTACCCAAATTCTCCAAGAACATTCATGATCTGGTGAATAATCAGATTCTCCATAATTTGGGGAGGCTAAAGAATCTTCCCATCTTGAAGCAATTAAGGATGTTGGCCCAAAAGACCAAGGATCTACAAAAAGTGTCATAATTAGAAAACGCAAAGTAAGCAATTATTCAAGTGAAAGGTTGTTTTAGGAGAATCTTTGATATTATCAGATAAATGAAACTGAACGACGTATACATATAACGGTTCTGTTTAACTAAGCTATTACTGACGGACTACAAATGTAGTATAATGCAAATTATTTAGTTGTCAAATTGTATTTGCAAACGGTAAACATTGCAGTAGTGACAGTTATTTCAAGACTCCAAATCACTTTTCACATAATTAAAGGAATATCTTAAACTTAACATCTAAAATATTTTTGGGGCATTTGCATTCCATGAGATAATTGGTTATTTTGTTTTGCAAACCCAATGACATTCGCCCATATTTGTTGTTCAAAGAAAAAAAATATAATTATTACTGTAATGCATGAAGACTTAGCCAGAACCGTTGGTGCTAAAAGTGGCTTCTTGAAAATACAGCCTTCAGGACGTCAGCCTACCTGGGAGTGAACTAGCAGGGCGTTGACAAAATCTTCCGCCCCAACCATCCGGACATTTACATTCATCACACTTCTTTGGGTTTTTATAACCTATTCCACTTGAGTCCCCAGTGACATTCACCTGTGAATATATATTCATTGCATTCTATTTACTCAAATGCCAAGTGTTCCATAACACAAAATTATATTTTTTGTGTTTGTTTTATATGAATAAGAAATATTTAACAGTACAACGTCGGAATTTAATTGCTTCAAATCTGGTGTAGTTATTTTTATCTGATATATTACCGCAAATTTGATAAAAAGTTTTTTCTCGATTAATTTCAGCAATTCAAGCTAATTATGAATTTGAGCACAATTCGTTCGAAAATTTCTAATAATAGAATATTTTCTTCTGCAATAACATTCCAAATTATTGTCTCCCGTTAGTGTTTTTTTCGTATCACGAAGTCAATTTTCTACTTATAAACCTGTTATTTGTTACTTTTTCAACTAAAGTATTGCTTGATAAGATCTCTAAAACCAACAAATTTATTAATCAAGCGGTGTGAAGTAGAACCGTCTTTTTGTAGTCGTAAAAAGAGTTATTGATAACTAACAATTTGTCTTTTTTATATCTGAAATAATACCAATAACTCAATTTAATTACTATAAATGATTTTCAATAATAACAAGTGATTGTTCGTTTAGCCATATATGTTAACTTGGTATTATTGATGTCTAAAACTCATATCCTTATCCCTGTTTCAAAACACAGAGAGAATTACAATAACATAATACCGAAATAACTGTTAAATTTATTTTCTGCATATGCGCATTTCGACAACTTATGTCTCATCAGTGCAGATCAAACCAAAACATTAAGAAGTCAATTAAACAAAAAACATGTTAAATCTGATAGAGAACAAAAAACCAAAAACATCTAAAAAGAAAAGCCAAAATTCAGCTAAGGACAAAGCTATGCATTAGGTAGATACTCCCTAGTTTTAAACAAAATTTGGCAAAATGTAGATATTGCAAGTTTTAATGCAATCGGTTTTCGGGTCAGCACCGAAGTACTGATTACTGGGTTGGTGAATACTCTCGGGGACAAAAGTCCACCAGCAGAGGCATCGGTCCAGTGGTAAGAAATAACACAATACCGAAATTACTGTTAAATTTATTTTTCTACGTATGCGCATTTCGAAAACTTATGTCTCATCAGTGCAGATCAAACCAAAACATTTGGAAGTCCATTAACCAAAAACAAAAACATGTTAAAGCTGATAGAGAATAAATAACCAAAAGGATCTAAACAGAAAAGCCAAAATTCAGCTAAGGAGAGACCTTTGCATGAGGTAGATAATCCTTAGTTTTAAACAAAAAGCAAAATTGGGGATTTTGATATATTCAGGATTTCCGTTCATTTGTAATAAAATCAAATATCAATTTTAAATCTATCATTCAAATGACGGTAGTAATAACATTACAGAGCAGAATTGTCAAGAGTCGAAATCTAAGTGATTATTATTGCAAATTTAACATGCAAAAATGATTTCTTAGTAGTTCTATAGTCCAATGTATGTCGGGTAAAGATATTTCTGGTTGTTCAGTAATATGAAGAAGTTCATTAAATTTTTTTAAGTGAAATAATCCTTGATTTAAATATATGGTTTTGTAAACATAGCTTTGTTCACTTAATGAAGCTGAATCTATTATCTACGGGTATTTTATATGATTTCAATATAATCTTAGACAGACGAAATTGTTCAACAATCTACGATTATAATCGTATCATATTGCAAATTGTAATAACTCTGTAGTAGTTTTCAGGAATTCCTGATTTTAAAGCTTACAGGATACTGAAAATTTATTTGTTTTACAAATGTAAAAAGATTTATAAAAATCGATACGGGAGTTTTGAGCCGTGTTCACTTCGGAAAAGTTCTAATATCATACAAAAATATCAATACATCAATACATTTAGATGGCATCACTAATTAATTAATACTGTTGAGCTAACGGTTATTTATATTTAATCTCTTTGTATCGCAGCAGGTTAAATGTTTTCCGGCAATTAGAATTTAGTTAAAGAATTGCCATGTTGCAAAAATTATAAGTACACTTTAATTTTATAATAGTTTGGTTTTTAGGTGATATATATGTATTCAAAAGGCCAGGAATCCAGTCATTCCTTCCTACTGGTGTTTGAGGCAATCGTTTCTGTCTTCAATTACACGAGAGTTCCTATCTTGGAAGTCCCGTATTGGAGGCATACATCTATGTTGCTCTCTTTACAGAAGTGCTGTAAACTTGTTCTAAAAGTATATGCAAATATAAATAAAATAAGATGCTCAAAATAGCTAGTAGAGCTTCGATGAGTACATATCTAATGGCTCTCTGATTAAATGATTGCCGCTGACTACCAACTTAATTGAGGTATGAAAATGAGGAAGATAAATATAAAAGACCATCCATGGACTATTGTAACCAAGTTCGATTGCGAATGCACTCTTTGTTGCGGAGAAGAACTGTGAATGCATTTCCTATGTTATGTTCCTCTTGGATAAAGTATCAAATGTTTTACCGAAAGGGGGATATGTAAAATTTTGTTTCATCCTTGGATGAAGTACTATTAAATTATTCCACGGATTTCAGAGGCGAAAAACTTGGAAGTGAAGTATACGTACGTGTTGGGAACAGCAAAAGGTCACACTGGCTATATCAAGGTGAGCAAACTCGTGAATGCATGGAGTGAACAAAGAATGTCTCTCGAAAAGCGTTCACGGTAAATGCACATAATGCGACGAAAGCCGCTATTCACAGGCTGGGTGAAATTAACATGACTATCACGGATCACAGTAACTTATTCTTAAACAATGCAATACTATTATTTATTACCGATTTTTAAAGCAAAAAAAAGAAGACGAGAAATAGAAATAATGGTCGAATAATTTGATATTGCAGACAGAGATAATAATAGCAAAAACACAAAAAGAATACCGAAGTATAACGGAAAAGGGAGGAAAACTCTAAATTGAACCTCTAGAACAGAAAATAATTGGCAATGTAGTGGTATACCATGTAATCTGAATATATTTTAAAGTTTCATATTGTCAAAACCGGATGACAAGGGTTCATCTGAATCTTTATACGATCATTTGTTTAATTTATACATTGTACTATGGTATGCTTATGGTGTTGTTTACAGCAGAATTTGAAGTTAATATCATAGAATATTTTCCCCCGTTAACGGGAGGACCGCGACTTTACGGTTGAATTTTGTGCCCCTCTCCGGTCAGAATATGTGAACAAAAGAGACTACTGCCTTTAAGATAAGATTATGATTGATTTGAGTACTGTGCCATACGAAGTTTTTGTGTTGTAGATACAGCTTTTAAAGAAATAGTAAAAGACCATCTGCAGGCATCATAAAAAAATTTCTTTAAAAGGGGGCAATAAAAGAATACAGTACTTGTAGGGTTAAGCATAACCATTTTATGGTGTATGTTGTATGGTGTAATGGTGTATGGTTTAATGGTGCATGGTGTATGGTTCAATGGTTCATGGTGTATGGTGTAATGGTGTATGGTGTTGCAACGTGAACCATACACCATACACTATGAACCATACACCATACACTATGAACCATACAACATACACAATACACCATACACTATGAACCATACACCATACATCATAACCAATACTCCGTACTCGGCAACTCTGGACCATAAACCATATACGATGTACACGATCGAGCGACACGATGTGAACGAGACTGGCGCAATCGAAGTTAATATAAAATACATTTTCAAAAATATGTTAACCTTTATATTTGTTTTCAGATAAAGCAATGGTAAAGAAAATCAATCGTGCTTTTTATACGCCAGCAGGTGGCTACATATATTTTTTCTACAACCATAAATAATAATTATTAGCCCCAAAAACGCCAAAAACATGTAGTGACGAATTTAAGCGCATTTTTTTTTTAAATACAAAACCGCAAATACATATTTTTTTAATTTGTATTTTTGAATATGTAGTTATGAATATTTTCTGCCGAAAGCCGATTGACAATTAAATTATGTTTGTGAAGAGCGAGATTGCTCGTGAAACATATTTGTCATTAAATTTTACAAAAAAAACTTGACAAAAGTAATATTTTTTCAACAATTTTACTATCCCGAAAACTTGCGAAAAAATAATTCTATGATATGCAGGAGCGGATCTAGACAATTTGAAAAGGGGGGGATTCCGATTAGAGAATAAAAGAAAATTTCTGGGGTTTTTCTTAGTAAAACATTAAGATATTTATTGAAAAATGCATGATTGTCCAAAAAAGGGGGGATTCCAACCCCCGGAACCCCCCCCCCCCCCCCCCATTGGATCCGCCAATGATATGACGCATTGATGTCCTAATACTCACAGTGCGCAAAATATTTTCCCTTTGGCATAATGTTCCCTAAAACATGCAAGAAATTTATATACTAACAAACACTCATATTTAGTATGATTTGCCGTAAATGCCAACTTAAACTCAAATTTGGCGCACATTTGTCTAAACCATGCAACAAAAGGTGCATGCATAGTATATGTCATTTTCTCACAATGCTATCTACATGCTGTGACTCAAATTTGGTACAAATTTCCTGAAAAGATGCAACAACAAGGCTATCAATAGTAAACTATATGGTGTAAATGCCATCTAGAATTCGAATTTAGTACAAATTTACTGAAAATATGCAACAATATGGATCTAGATGGCATGACATATGGTGTAAATGCCATCTAATAATCGAATTTGGGACAAATATACTGAAAAGATTCAACAATAGAGATATCTATAGCATGCTATATGGAGTAAATGCCATCTAGTACACAAATTTGCTACAAATTTACTGAAAACATGCGACAATATGGATATCAAAAGTATGTGATATGGTGTACATGCCATCTAATACTCAAATTTGGTACAAATTAACTAAAAATATTCAACAATAGGAATATCGATAGTATGCGATATTGTGTAAATGCCATCCAGTACTCAAATTGCTAAAAATATTTCTGAAAATATGCAACAATAGGGATATCAATATAATACGATATGGTGTAAATGCCATCAAATTGTCAAATTTGGTACACATTTACTGAAAATATGCAACAATTGGGATATTGATAGTATGTGATATGGTGTAAAAGCATCTAATACTCAAATTTGGTACAAATATACTGAAAACATGCAACAATAGGGATATCGATAGTTTGCGATATGTTGTAAATGTCATCTAGTACTCAGATTGGGTACAATTATACTGAAAACATGCGACAATAGGGATATCGGTAGTATGCGATATGGTGTAAATGCCATCTAGTACTCAAATTGGTAAAAAATGTACTGAAAATATGCAAATAGGGATATCGATATTATATGGTATGGTGTAAATGTCATCAGATAGTCAAATTTGGTACAAATGTACTGAAACTATGCAACAATACGGATATCGATAGTATGCGATATGATGTACATGCCATCTAATACTCAAATTTGGTACATATTTGCTGAAAATATTCAACAATAGGGATATCGATAGT
The DNA here is from genome assembly GCA_002080025.1 of Modiolus philippinarum. Classification (NCBI taxonomy): domain Eukaryota; kingdom Metazoa; phylum Mollusca; class Bivalvia; order Mytilida; family Modiolidae; genus Modiolus; species Modiolus philippinarum. The sequence goes on along the minus strand of MJUU01036636.1, from coordinate 49,367 downwards.
ATGCGATATGATGTAAATGCCATTTAGTACTCAAATTTGGTACAATTATACTGAAAACATGCAACATTAGGGATATCGATAGTATGCAATATGTTGTAAATGTCATCTAGTACTCAAATTTGGTACAATTATACTGAAAACATGCAACAATAGGGATATCGATAGTATGCAATATGTTATGAATGTCATCTAGTACTCAAATTTGGTACAATTATACTGAAAAATATGCAACAATAGGATATCGATAGTATGCGATATGGTGTAAATGCCATCTAGTACTCAAATGGGTACATTTTTTTCTGAAAATATGCAACAATAGGGATATCGATATTATACAGTATGGTGTAAATGTCATCAAATAGTCAAATTTGGTACAAATGTACTGAAAGTATGCAAGAATAGGGATATCGATAGTATGCGATATGGTGTGCATGCCATCTAATACTCAAATTTAGTACAAATCTGCTGTAAATATTCAACAATAGGGATATCGATAGTATGCGATATGATGTAAATGCCATTTAGTACTCAAATTTGGTACAAATATACTGAAAGCATGCAACAATAGGATATAGATAGTATGCGATATGGAGTAAATGCCATCTAGTACTCAAATTTGGTACAATTTTTTTGAAAATATGCAACAATAGGGATATCAATGTATGCAATGTGGTGTAAATGCCACGTAATACTCATTTTAAAGGAGTGGGTTAATGTACGGTATATACGGTACGGTATATAAAAAATAAATATATTCTGTTTCATGGAAGAAATAAATTCTCGTGTACAATGTACATTGTACTTGAAATAAGATCATGTTTAGTGTACGACAAAAAGGTTATGGACGCTGTACGATAATCCCTCAGCCTTTGCCGCCTTCATAATAATATGTTAATGTACGCTCGATAATCGAAAGGTATAATAAAAGGAATACTTAATAAATAAGATGAGAAAAACAAATGACATTTTAAAAGCGAGAAAAAGCAACACGTAAAATAAAATACGGCAAACGAAAATCTGTATCACACTCGAGTATTTGGTTTTTTTTATTTACACGATTGTAAAGAACAAACTTTGTGGAAAATGTTCTAAAGTTGAGGCTGGAAAATGAGATCTCTGCAAATCTTTATTGAAAATTTTTGTCCTACAAAAAAGATAAAATTCATTTGTTGTATGTACCGGCCACTTTAATAAAAACCGAAATGCAAATACATTGTATTGGACATCGTGTATAGTGTAAGGTGTAAAGTATATGGTGCATGGTGTATGGTGTATGGTGCATGGGGTATGGTGCATGGTGTATGGTGTAAGGTATGTGGTGTAATGGTGTATAGTGTGATGGTGTATGGTATATGGTGTAATAGTGCAAGGTGTATGGTGTAATGGTGCATGGTGTATGGTGTATGGTGTAATGGTGTGATTTGTTATGTTTTACTGTACAAGCACTGTACTAGTACTCCATATCTACGAATAATAAAGAGCATAGATCTCAAACACAGGGAATTGTTTTACTAACTCCACACTGAATTAAAAGACAAACTTCTGTGTTAAATATTTTATGAAAGGATATGGAGTAAATAAACATGAGATCATAACACATATGTTTACTTCAACTGCAATTAATTTATAAGGTTTGACCTATCTATATTTACTCCATACCCCTTTATTTGTTTATTTTCATGGATAAGGTATTAAAAAGACTCACATTTAAGTCATGCCTGTGTTATTTAGATATTTTGATAGTAGCTGAAACTTTTGAGCAACATTTACAGGACATGGATGTAGTTTTTATACCACTCAAAGCTTCTGTTTTCAAATTTGAACCTGAGAAATGTCAGCTTGCGCAAAATGCATGTATTATTAAGAACGCAAATTTCAAAAAACAGTTTTCAACCATTGCCTGATCGTGTGTCAAAGTTATTGAAGAATACTAAATTCCACAATCAAACCAAGGATTACAGCGGTTAGATGGTTTATTCAATTGGTTCCGGAAATACTTTCCGAACCGTAGCGCAGAATTGGAAAACCCTTACACGACTTTTGGAGAAAAATAGGAATAAGAAGGGAAACGTGGAATGTGTCAAGGAGACAACGACCCAAAGGGGAGTAATAACAACTCAAATCCACCATAAGATCTTCAATGAACGGTGAGTATGCCCCACGCCCAACGGCAGGTCGGATTTGGCTCTAAATAAAGAGTAATCAAGTTCAGGTGAATAAACATCATCCTAGACTCCCATAGACATAAAGTGAATGCAGATTTTAAATGGACATCAGAACAAAAACAGCTTTTGAAAGAAATCTTCACTTGTAAATTCACCAATATTTTCATTTCCTGATTACAAACACCAATTCTATCTAGTGGTGGATACGTCATCAAGAGCTTAAGAAAATATTATTTATCGAAAAGTTCCTGCAATTGAACATGAATCGAATGTCTGTTCCACCGGTCAATAATTTGATAAACGACGATTTGCACTATGCCGATACAGATTACTTTCATCAAAGTGAGTTAAACGCCGGACAAAAAGAATAAAGAAGTCGTATACAAGGCAGAACCATGGATACATAACATAAAAGTTAAAACAACAATATGGAAAAAGTAACCAAAAACACTATTCAGTCATAAGAAATTAACGTTTAATAAATCCTGAAAATAAATTGAATTGTCATATGACTACTTTTAATACATCGCCAAAAGGAATACCGAAACGAGAACGGTAAAAAGGAAATTCTTAAAATCATAAATCCAGTATCACGGCAATTCACAGCAACACGAATTAAGTAATGAAATGATTTCAGACAATGAAAATGACGAAAGCTTTGAAATATTTGAATTATCAGCTGCAATTCTCTCTAATGTATCAAAAAGTTCTGAAGAAAATGAACATCTGGATTATCCTACAAGTCCAAGTGTAGACGCCGAAAAAAATAATTGTGTAAATATTACAACAAAAACTGACAATACCGGCATAGAAACTAACAGCACTACAAGAGAAACACGGAATACATAAAAAAAACAAAAAAAAACAAAAAAAAAAAACGATTCAAATAACTAAATGTATATACCGAAGTTTCTGTGGATTTAATTTTTGCATATGCTCATTTCGGCAACTAATGCCTCTTCAGTGCAGATAAAATTCAAACATTTGGAAGACAGTAAACTCAAAGATGTTTAAAACTGAAAGAGAACAATTATAAGCAATATGATCTAAACGTAAATCCAAAACCAGCTAAGGACAGAGCACTGCATCATGGATGTACACCTTAGTTTTCAGCAAAGTTTACAAAGGTTAGATGTTGTAAAGTGCCAAATAGAATCGGCTTTGGGGTCAGCACCGATGTACTAACTACTGGTCTGGTGAACAACGAACTGTTATTTCATACTTAAACATTACAACGATTCTTCTCCTTTAGGTGGACACAGTGACATACAAACAACTATTGACTTTATTAAGGAGCAGTACTACTTTCCATGTTTTAGCCAGGTTGTTTCCGAATATATAACTTCAGGTCATGATTGTCAAAGTAGAAAAACAACTAAAGTGAGTACTAAAGCTTCTCTAGTGTCTTTTCCGACAACAGCTACACCATTCGAATACTTCAGCAATCGAATACCGAAGCAAAAACGGAAATCACGGCAAATCATACCCAACACGAATTGAGACAACATGACAAAGAGAAAACAAATAAACAAAAACGAAGAAAAACGCCACATAACTAAAGCACTAGTAGAGCGAACCCCTAGAAAAACTGAGGAATCATCAGGTGCTCCGGAAGGGTAAGCATGATCTGCTCCACTCGTGACGATCGTCATACTGCAAGTAAAATGTCCGGTTTTATCACATTCGCTGTTTGTAAGTCTGGTAATCAACGTAGGATTTACCCAAAGATATCTATTCTCACCTGTGAATTTGAAACATTGTAACGGTCCGTCAAATCATTGTGACTATCGTAAAACTTCTTTAGTGATAATTCCAAAAGTGACTTAACATAACATTGATGTATACGTTTTTGTCACTATGTTGACAAAATCGCTGTACAAATGTGTTATGTCTCATCAGTGCAGTTCATATCAAAACCTTTGGAAAATAGTGATATTATTTTTATTTTTATTACTTAAAGCTCAGGTCATTTATTCAATCTGCACTGATGAGACATAACTTGTTGAAATAGCTATATGCAGTATCCAAATTCATATAACTGTTTATTCAAATAAGGGAAGTTTGCGATGTTTTAACTTTGATTCTCAATCTTACATTAGCATACATGTTCCGCAGAGGAATGGTGTATCCGTTAATCACTTCACATTTCTGGCGCTCTGCTAGCCCCTTACCTTAGACGAATATATAATTAATTTTTAAGGGCTCGTATTAGCAAAATAATGCTTATCCAGAGTTTTCAGCAAGTTGTCCAGGTTTGTCGGGCCACTCAGACGATTATTATATTTTTTCCTACCCGTCTTGCATTCTTTTACTTTAAAGAATCTCTGGCGCTTACTACATCTGGCCAATTTTGAAGATTCTCGGACTGAAAATACGTGATTCAAATTTAAGCTTCTTTCCGGATTGACAAACATCGATATTTCATTAATTCATTGACTCTCACATCTAAAATATAACAGTTCCACATTACTGCAGCTTTGATCATTGACAAAACTTTACGTGTCGTATATTATTTTATTTCATTTCAGTTAAGTCAAGTCAATTCAAGACTATTTAATATGTAACTTTGGCATTTTTGTCAATGCCCTGTATGAGATTGGAACCAGCAACCCCAGGCTCTCTCTGAGGACTCCTTAACCACGGGGCTAACGCGACTTTACATCTGAGAGTTTATTTTTATTACTTAAAGCTCATGTCATTTATTTAATCTGCCTAACCTGTGTGGTACAAGGTGCGACAAACTGATTTTTAGTAAGTTGTCCAGGTTTGATATATCGCATTTTCAACACATAATTATATATATATATATTATATAATAATATACAAAAATCTTAATTTTCAAATTTTTATCTTCAGGCAACCAATCAAATCAACTCTTCAGAATCAGAGTCTTTGAAAAAATATTTGTGGCTACTTGTTTTTCATCTAGAATACGCTTTTGATTTTTTTCAGCTGGTACATCAAAAAATTTTCCTTTTTTTCTATCTCGTCGTCCCAGTTCGAATTAACTTCGATGATTTGGAATCTTATATCATCGAAGGAGTGTCAAGAGTTTCTCAATTGCCGTGTGAGCGGACAATTTCTGTTGTTTCTGTAAAAGGATCTGTGATTATTGAATCTCAGATTGAAATGATCTTCAGTCTCTCCTACGTACTGGATTTTGCAAGCCCCGCAAATTGAATGTAGCTTCAGTGGAAGAAATTCGTCGAATTCGAAGAACATTGCTGTACGGAATTCTACGTGTCACGTGTTTTGGATGACAACTTTTTGGAGATAAAAATAGATGTTTGTCTGTTTTCTTTGTGCAGAGGTCCATTGTCATGGTTCCGTTTTTCAGAGTTGTTGTAGTATCTAAAAATGGCATTTTTTCCGATGATATTTCAATTGTAAATTTTATACTAGGATGAAAAACATTGCAGTGTTGTATGAAAGCATGTAGATGTTCTTCACTTTCAGTCCATTTAATCATCAATGAAACAGAACCAAGAGAAAGGCTTATTTAGAGCACTAGAAAGGATACTCTTTTCTAAATTACCCATGAAAATATTAGCTTAGGACGGGGACTTTTTGTGCCCATGCATGTTCCGTTGATCTGGAGATAAGTTTCATTGTTAAATATGAAATTGTTGTTTTTCAGAATAAGTGTTAAAAGTTTTTCAAGACATTCCGTAGATGGTGATTTATCCTTTCTAGAGTTCCAAACCTCTTCACAGGCGGCTATTCCTTCGTCTTGAGGAATGTTAGTGTCAAGAGAAGATACATCCATTGAAACCAAAATAGTGTTCATTGGGAGGGGATTGAATGTCTACATTTTAGTTAGATAGTCGGTTGTATTGTGAATATACGAGGGGAGTGTTCTTACGTGAGGTCTTAAATGGTAGTCTATAAATTAAGATATTTTTTTCTGTTGGAAGGTCGTTATCCGAAACAATAGGTCTACCAGGATTTCCCTCTTTGTGAATTTTGGGAACTATAAAAGCGACCGGCTTTGGAGTTTTCATTTGGCTAAAGAGAACCAAACGTTTGACCATCAATTTCTTTCTTGTCTAACATCTCCCTCAGTACGGTCTTAATTTCTTCACTGATTGTTTTTGTTGGATCTGAATAAAAATTTTTATAGAATTTGTTGTTGGAAAGTTGCCTGTTTCCTTCTTTTTATAAGAAGTGTTCATAACTACCACTGCCCCGCCCTTTTCTGATAACAATATTGCCTGGGATTTTCGTCCCTTTAAATATTTCTCTGTTTTCTGTTCGTTATAATGCTGTTAACTTCACATTTGACCGCCCCGGTGAAAGCTTCTATTTTTTCTTTTTTGCTTTTTGGTGGGTTCCATGTGCTTTTGTCTTTGAATTTTGGAATTCAAATTGGTGTATCCTCATCTTCGGAATCTGTTTCGCTCATCCCGGTCTCTGCAAGATTTTTCTTTTCTAAATTAATGTTCTGCGAGTCTAAGATGTCTAGCAAAAGCTTCTAGATCTTCTTCTAACTGTAGTCTATTTACTTTCTGTGGATTCGGGCAAAAGTAAAGGCCCTTACTCAATACTTGTTCTTTATGTTAAGTAAAGGGGGTTGTTGACAAATTGACAACCGTGTTTTCAACAGATGAGTTTCTTTTCTTTACGAATATTCTCTTACGTTTAGGTTTGTTTTGACAAGAAGATGGTTTGTCATTATAAGTTATAAAAGATTTACTCCCGTTTCTGATTTAATTGCTTATTTTTGAATTTCTATATCTATTTGTTTCATTTTTTTCTATTTCAATCAGACATCTTTCGATGTTTCGACTTTCGTTGTCGTTCAGATTGGCACTTCTCTTGTAAGTTTCGTCTATTTCTTTATTAATGTTTTCATAGGTGTGAATAGAATGAAACAATAAAAGTTGAAGAAGCCGGAATGCGCAGTTGGACAAGATGTTATTCCAACGATTCATAAATCTGATGGACTTACTACCCGGTGTTTGTGGAAGTCATTTCGAAATAATTTCGTTTTTAATGTATGTTCCAAGATTAGAAATGTGATGTTGGTTTTGAATTTTTCGCTGAGTTAATGATCTCAATTTCTCAAAGCATTCTTTATACTCCATGATCTAATTGAAGTATGTAATTACAGATGGATAACACTAAAGATAAGTGTAATGCACTTTGAAGGAGATAATAATATAAACTCAATCCTCTCCCAATGAACACTATTTTGGTTTCAATAGATGTATCCTCTCTTTACACTAACATTCCTCAAGACGAATGAATAGCCGCCTATGAAGAGGTTTGGAACTCTAAAAAGGATAAATCACCATCTACGGAATGTCTTGAAAAACTTTTAACACTTATTCTGAAAAACAATTATTTCATATTTAACAATGAAAATTATCTCCAGATCAACGGAACAAGCATGGGAACAAAAATGGCCCGGTCCTATGTTAATATTTTCATGCGTAATTTAGAAAAGCGTATCCTTTCTAGTGCTCTATACACGCCTTTCTCTTGGTTCCGTTTCATTGATGATATCGACATTAAATGGACTGAAATTGAAGAACATCTACATGCTTTCATACAACACTGCAATGATTTCCACCCTAGTATTAAATTTACATTTGAAACATCATCGGAAAAAATGTCATTTTTAGATACTACAACAACTCTGAAAAACGGAACCATAACAATGGACTTCTACACAAATAAAACAGACAAAAATCTATTTTTTATCTCCAAAAAGCTGTCATCCAAAGCATGTGACACGTGGAATTCAGTAAAGCCAGGGTCTTTGAATTCGACGGATTTGTTCACTGAAGCTACATCCAATCACAGAATAGGTGAATTAAGCAAACATCTAAAAGCTCGGGGCTACAACAGCAAGTCATTAAAAGAATCATTTCATAAAGTACGAACTATTGACTGAACAAGCCTCTTTCGTTACAGAGAAAAGGACAAATTATTTAGAACACCGCTTGTTGTCACTTACCATCGTGACCTTAGAATATTAAGTGCCATTGTCAAAAGATATTGAACTCTGGTTGAAAAAGATTCAAGTTTATGCAAAATGTTCCCTTGTCCCCCTGTTGTTTCATTTAAGAGACCTAAAAAGATATTCTTGTGTCATCAGTTTTAAGAAACCACAAGCATCAGAACTAGGTTCTTATATCCGTTGTAGAATTAAAAGGTGCCTTTGATGCAAAGCTGTTGGTGCTGACACCAGTTTCAGTAGATCTGTTACCGGAGAGCAATTTAAAATATTACAGATTCCAACTGCAAATCAAAAAATGTAATATAGATTCTGACATGCGGGGCTTGCAAAATCAAGTAGGTAGGAGAGACTGAAGATCATTTCAATCTGAGATTAAATAATCACAGATCCATTTACAGAAACAACAGAAATTGTCCGCTCACACGGCATTTGTGAAACTCTGGACACTCCTTTGATGATATAAGATTCCAAATCATCGAAGTCAATTCGAACTGGGACAAGGAGACAAGAAGAAAAAAGGAAAAATTTTGGATGTACCAGCTGAAAACACTAGAACCTGATGGACTTAATGAAAAAAAGCGTATTCTAGATGAAAAACAAGTAGCCACAAATGTTTTTTTCAAAGACTCTGATTATGAAGAGTTGATTTGATTGGTTGCCTGAAGATAAAAAATTGGTTTGTGTATTTGATATATTTTTGATATATTTTCAGTAATAGACTGAATTATACATCTTATTTCAGTAAATGTGTCTGATCGAGGGAAACGGATTCCTGAAATACAACACAGTTAACATCTTGTATGTATTTTCTATATTCTTTAGTGGTGTTATAGTTACTCTATTTATATAGCATTCTGATTTAGACTCGGAGTCTGAATCCATAAATCCTTTCAAAAATTGTTGGACGCCAAAGGTCAGTAGATCAAAAGCCTTGGCAACCAGGCAATTGTTAAAAGGCGAATAAAAAAAACTAAGTTGCGATCGAACTAAAAAGTACAGTGAAGAAATAACAACAGATCGGAAGTCAATGTTAGAAAAAGATGACTTAGACGATGAAACGTCTGAAGGTCTTCTTCCTGAAAATCCAAGAGCTGGTTTATTCTATCTTTTGCCAAAAATACATAAAGAAGGAATTCCAGGACGTCCTATAATAAACTCTTTTGGGCATCCTACTGAAAAAAAAATCTCTAAATTTTTAGATTTTACCTGCAACCCTTCGTAAAAACTTGCCTTCTTTTATTCAAGACACTACAGATCACATCAACAAAACTCCGAGTGAAGAACTTCTGCCTAACACACTTTTGATAACTTTAGATGTGACATCACTTTATACAAACATCCCACATGAGGAGGTAATCGAAGCCTCCCGTAAAGTTTGGGACAATAGAGAGATACAATAACCTTCTACGGAATCTTTTGAATCTTGTATTGAAATGCAACAACTTCGTTTTCAACAACGAAAATTTTCTTCAGGTTGATTGGACAGCCATGGGTACTCGAGTTGCACAATCATATGCCAACATATTCATGGGAGACTCAGACCACCATATAAACTTTACAGCTGGTTGCGCTTCATCGATGACATCGAAGTGAAATGGTCTGATACCAGAGAACACCTGGACGAATTTATAGAATTCATCAATAGTTATCACCCTTCTGTAAAATTTACAGTCAGTATATCTGCAACTATAAATGTATTCCTTGATACGACCTCAACACACGTCGATGGTCAAATACATTTTGATTTGCATACTAAAGCAACAGATTCGCATGCATACCTGCTCCCCAGTAGCTGCCATCCTAGAAACTGTGTAAATGCCATCCCATATGGACTTTCAACCCGAATACGTCGTATATGCTCGCAAGAAGAAACATTCGAACAGAGGAGCAGAGAACTTACCCAACCTCTTGTGAACAGGGGTTACAAAGAAAAGCATGTCAGAACAACTGTTCAAAAGGTCTCTTCGATTGACCGAAGCGAATCGCTATATTATCGGCAAAGAAAGAAGAAAAATTTGTGGACGCCACTGGTTACTACTTTCCATTCATAGTTACCTCCTTTGTCAGCTATAACCCGTGAATATATGCCAATTCTTCATGCATCACCCAAAATGAAAGCCCTTTTTCCAGAACCTCCTCTAGTATCATTTCGTCATCCCGAAAATCTGAAGGACATTCTCGTAAGAGCCAAGTTATCATCACCTAAAACAGGTCAGTTTACGACATGTCGCGACATGCGTTGCCTTCTGTGCAAGTATAGCTCAACAACTAAAATATTCAAAAGCACAGCATCAGGCAGTCCTACAAAATATTTAGCAATTTATCCTGCAAGTCAGATAATGTCATCTATCTTATCACTTGCTCTTTGTGCCAACAACAGTATGTAGGTGAAACAAAAAATTCCCTCAACCTTCGTATCAACTTGCACCGTGACCACATTCGGAAAAAGGAAAGATCACAGGCCACGGCATTTTTATTCCACTGGTCATGACTGGAAAAATATGCAAGTAGTACCAATCGACCAAAATCTATTGTGGACAGACACACAGAGGCAATCTAAAGAAAGGTTCTGGATAGAAAAACTGAAATCCAGTTTGAATATAAAAATTTAAAATATAGTTTTTATAAAAATACTGCCCCTACTCATTTTTTTTTCATACTTTTTGAACTGATTGGCTTGTTCTCGTTTTGCTCGTAGTGCGTTTAACAGAATTTTGTAACAGTATTGTTAGAATCGATGTACGCATACTCACAATTTTTTTCCCTTCTCATGTTACATCTGTAAACAACAGCATCCAACATGTAGCTCTCGACACTTTGAATAGCCATTTGAAGTTTAGTCTATTTAAATAGGTTTTGTTTTTTTACATTTTTGTTGTATTTTGATGAACAGCCGGTCAGGTCTCGAAATATTATACAGTTACTGTCTTTTGTTGAGGTAAATGTGCAGTGTTATTGATCTTTGGGGAAACAGATATTCATCGAACCGCATGGCGAGTGAATATCTGTTTCCCAAAAGTCAATAACACTGCACATTTACCGAAACTAAAGACAGTAACTGTTTTTTTCTATTATCCGATAAATACATAATAATTCTTTTTATTATGTATTATACTATACACCTAGAAATTTTCTATGGGTGTCGAATTAACGATTAAAGAGGCTTTGAACATTTGCATAAAATAAATGAAATATATACTTTTCAAAAAATATTTTGAGGATAAGTAAAACAAAAAATATAACATTATTATTATCTTTACTGTCAGAAATTTACAGATTCTAGCTAACACTCAGTTTGCGGCTTTTTTCCATTGTTCGTCATTGGTGGGAGATTGTGAAGAAGGGAGGGAATTGACATTTTAATGTAACAAGCGAACGTTCTTTGAAGACTTTATTTAAAGAATAAATTTTTTATCCTAAATAATCGATGATTTCTGTCTTTTAAATGAATTCTTGTGTTCTTCCTTTTCACTCCTTGCATCTGTGTAATGTGCGACGATTCTGCGCTATGTGTTGTCGACATGCGTCGGGAGATTTTTTCCCAAAATATTGTGTGAACGCCTTTACCAGTATTACGCTGACTTGTTTCGTATTTTAAGTGTCTTCCTCTTTGTATATTTGCACCATTTTCGCTGATCTTCTTTTCTTTAGATGAAGCAATTCTGTTTTTAGTGATGCCGATGACGTTGTCACGCGACAATGTTACATAGCNTGACGCCAGACAGACACAAAGCACAGAACCAGAAACCACAACATTCAGAACAAAGGCACTCACAGTGTGAACTCCAGTGAAACTGAGAGTGACATCAGGTGCTCCGGAAGGGTAAGCATGTCCTGCTCTGTTAACAGAACAGGACATGCTTACATGAACTGATGATTGATGATGATCAACAAATGATGATGAACTAGTAGTTGTTGATGAACTGATGAATGATGATGATCAAATGAATGATGAAGAATAATTGATTGATTATTCATGAATTAGTTGATGATTATTCATGAATTAGTTGTTGATGAAAAAAAAAGTTGTAGTTGTTGATGAACTTGTGGTCCACATAATTTCGTAGACCTCGTGGTATTCATCTTCCTCATGGTCCACATAGTTCTCGTGGTCTACAGCAATAGTCAATTTCGACTTTGTCTAATTTTTTTTTGTAACTTATCATGTTCTTTTTGTGTTTTTGTGTTTGTTCATGTTTATACTTGTAGTCTTGGTTTATTGTAACATCACAAGCTTTGCAAAAGTACTCCAATATTGTTCTTATATGTTTTTTACTTTTGAGATGTTTTCTTTTTGATCCTAATGATAGGTTCTTATGACATGAGTAACAAAAATATGTATTAGTCTTGTAATGTTTCATCTGGTTGATCTTTTCCTTAAGGCAAATTAAAGTCACACTAATATTAAACTTAGTAATATATTTCAAATTTAATTACTTAACATGCTTATAACTCATTTTTTTGGTCTTAGTGTGTAAGTTGTGATGATACTCCGAGTCTAACAAGTAATGATGATTTCTTGTTGACATTTTGTCACAACAAGTGATTGATGAACAATTAGTTGTTGAAGAACAAGTTGTTGTTGAACAACTAATGATTGTTGAACAATTAGTTGTTGAACTAGTAGTTGTTGAAGAACAAATGATGATGAAGAATAAACTGGTTGTTGACGAACAAATGATGATGAAGAACTAATGATTGTTGATGAACAAGTTGTTGTTGAACAACAAGTGATGATGAAGAACTAATGAATGATGACGAGTAAATGGATGAAGAAGAACTAGTGATTGTTGATGAACTAGTGATTGTTGATGAACTAATGATTGTTGGTTGTTGAAGAACTAATGATTGTTGAAGAACAAATGATTACTGATGAACAAATGATGATGAAGAACTTGTTGTTGTTGATGAACTTGTTGTTGTTGAAGAATAAGTGATGATGAAGAACTTGTTGTTGTTGGTTGATGAAGAACAAATGATTGTTGATGAACTTGTTGCTGATGAACAACAAGTGATTATGAACAACAAGTGATGATGAACTAGTTGTTGATGAGCAACAAATGATGACGAACAATTAGTTGTTGATGAGTGACTAATTATGAACAATTAGTTGTTAACGAAAAAAAAGATGATGAAGAACAATTAGTTGTTGATGAACTTGTTGTTGTTGATGTTGATGAACAAATGAATAATGATTTATCGTCAAATGATTGATGATGTTTTATCGGCTAACAACTGATGATTATTTGTCACCTAACAAGTAATGATGATGTTTTGTCGGTTGAACAGTTGTTGATTATTGGTGGTTTATTATAGCCATAAATTGTGTTGTTGGCATGTTTGAGTAGTTGAATTTGTGACCATTCGTACTCTCATGAACATCAGATTTACCAGAGAGTATCTTAACATTACAAAATTTACACTCGTATGGGTATTTTGATACTTTTGGTAGTGGTGGTGGTGGTGGTAGTGGTGGTGGTAGTAGTGGTAGTGGTGGTGGTAGTGGTATTTGTGTTGTAGTGACAATGTTCTTTTGTATTGTCGTAGTGGCATTGTTTTTTTGTGTTGTTATAGTGACATTATGTGTTTCCATAGCAACGTTTTTTTTTGGTTGATAATATAAGGTTCTAATTATCTCTAGTCCCTATTCTATTTTTGCCCTTTATCGGGATTAAAAAATCAACATAAAAACATTGTCTATCAGTTGTGAGCAAATAAATATTTATTGTTTTGTTGACGAACAAATGATGATGAAAAAAAAACAACTACGTTAACAAATAACAAATAACAAATAACAAATAACAAATAACATTATACTTGCTTGTTTTTTTGTTGATGAACAAGTGATGATGAAAAACTACAGATTGCTATGGGTTGTAACAAATTTTAATCATTATTACATATTATATT
>MJUU01036636.1:0-25981 GCA_002080025.1 Modiolus philippinarum | reverse complement strand
GAATTATTTGAATTGCTCAAAAGCAAATGCAATATTTATATCATATTAAATGCAAAAGATATTATCTTTGGTTCTGAAAAATATGATATTTCTATTAACATGTTACTGCTTCTGGGAAAATATTACATAGACTCATGTCGTTATAGTAGGTCATTACCTAACTTATGTGGGTTTTTTCAATTAATACAAAATATGTACAAAATTGAAATGTTGTCAGTCGTTTGGTATAAGTCCCCTGCAGTTGGACATTCTATAGAGAGGAAATGGCAAACTCTGAAAATTTTATTCGAATGACACAGTGTGAGTATATGTGTAAGTGAGAATGTGAGTGTCAGGATAGAGTCAGTAGGTAATAATTTAAATTATGTTGCTGTGTACATGCAGTTGATGGACAGTGACTTAGTGTCATGTACACAGCATTTATGTAATAAACTGTAAATGTAAAGTATTACCAGGGGTGAGTGTTGAGCAGGAGGCAGGAGGTTCATTTTTTTTGTGTTTGTGTGTGTGTGTATGTGTCATATTACCCTATTTGTTTTTTTTTTTTGGTCATTTCCTCTCCACTTCTATATTTTTTATTATATTATATCAGTGTCGATTTGTTAAAAGATCCGTAACTATGTCGTGAAAATATATTTATTTGAAGTTAAACATGTTTTTTCCATACACATACATATCGTTATAAATCTATCAATCAGTCATTGTATTGTGTATATAACATTGGTATTTAAAATAAAGAATTACAAAAAAAAATAACCAATATGATCTAAATGTATAGCCAAAATCAGCTAAGGACAGAGCTTTGCATGAGGGAGATACTCCTTAGTTTTAAACAATTTTCTTTTTTTTAACACATTGGTGTTAATGCTTGCATCATGATCACTTATCTCTGGTGGGATGAGTAAAACATCTGAGTATATGCATTTCAAAGTATCACTAACTATTATAGCATCTAACAACGTACTACTATGATTAGTTGTCCGCGTTGCTTTATTGACTACGTTTGTAAGATTGTACAGATTAATAGTGTCTATTATTTTATTATTACTTTGAACGAACAAGTCAGAATTCATATCTCCACAAATAACTATATTTTCATTTGACTGAAACCCCATCCCAATAGCATGATTTAAACGCGTCCAATACTCGTTATCTGTAAGAGGATAAGAAAAGAAAAAAGATATAGGAAAGACACAAAATTTGCGTCTGATTGTGTGTGTGTGGGTGTGTGTGGATCGTACAAGTAAATTAACTCGATTTATAATCATACTACAAGAACTCTTTGGGATTTTTTAATATATTCAAATACTACCTTAAATACTTCTTCATTTTCGTGGTTTGAAAGAGTTGAACTACCACTAATTAAGAGCAAAAAGTTCCGTTCAAGACAATCAGGCAACCAGGCTAATTTATTTACTAAGACATCACGTTGATCTAAATATAATGGACATTCAAAGAAAAAATGTTTGTAGTCTTCACGTGGTGCCCCACAACGACATGATGGGTCAGATATTACGTTTATTTTATGGAGGTCATTATTAAGGAATGTTGCTGAACATCTAAACTGTGCTAAAATGATGTTAAGCCTTCGTGGTCCAAAGTAATAGTGGTCTGGGATTACTGCCTTTTTCTCTCTGGAGTTTTTTATTGCAGATTTAAATTTAGATAGATTATCTGCATGATGCGTGTCTAAGTCCAAGTTGTTCCACTGTCTAATAGTAGATGGAATGTAAGATTCAGTTGTTAAAGATAATCTACAAAAAGGGACAATAATTTCTTCACCTTTTCTCAGGGGATAGAGTTAAGTTAAGATAATATTTTTATTTCCACAAATATTCTTGTTACATTTTACACCAAGAGCCCAAGCATCTCTTGATGAACCCTGTGAATTAAGCACTGATCATCCAGGGTAGTAATCGGTGTGTAAATATAACTTAAACAATATAACTACAATATCATCAAATTAATTAAGATAATTGAAACTATGTTTATATTTACGAGAGCCATTAATATATTACACGTTCTCATAAATTGCTTTAATCAATAAAGTTTTGCTTTTTTTAACTCTAAGTCTTTTACTATATTCATTTACAAAAATTTGGTATACATTAGTTTGTTTAGTTTTTTGCTCTGAAATATAATAAGCTTTGTAAATAGAGAAACCAATAATTGTTAGAAAATAATTTAAATAAAAATATTTGTCATCTATCATTTTATATCCAAAAACTGAATGTTTCAGAGTTATTCTAAATTCTAATTTAAATTTAGTCATAACTTCATTAATTTTTAACCAAAAATTTTCTAAAAACTTTCAAGTTATAAAATAGTGTTCGTAATCTTCCTCTATTTTACAAAAATTGCGGAATAAATTATCCTTCATCTTCCACTTTAATAAAAGTTTTTGTGTTGGAACAATAAATTGAAGCAATTTCGATCTAAATATTTTTAACTTATTTGCATCTAAAAAATAAAAAATAAAAATATATAGCTGCTTTAAATTCGGTTTCTCTCTCATTTTAATTAATCTAGTCCATTTGTTTATACCCAGTGATTTTTCTCCCTTTTCCGTAATAAGTGTATTATAAAAGAATTTATTTGATACTTTTGAAGTCTCAATGTAATTATTTTTCGATATTAATGTATCTTTTAATATATTAACGGAACTTTTGATTGAGCTTTCTAATTTTAAAATATCGATCCATTTCTTAGGAATCGACTGTTTTAAGACATTAAGTTCCGCGATTCAATTTGATTTATATTTCAGTTTTTCATAAATAAAGTTGTCTTTTATGTCTCCCATTGCGTTTATTATATCATTAATACGTATTAAACCGGATTTAATCCAATTTTCAAAAACAATGGTCTTATTTTGAAAAAGAATAAATTTATTCCCCCATATAATTTGTTTTCTGACATCAGTGAATGTACGCGGCAATTCAGTTTGAACCCCCCCTCCCCCCCCCGACTATGTTCCAGCATTTAACTACTTCTTTATAGAAAAGTGGTATTCTATCTAAATATTCAAGGTTTTTTTGTACGTCGTTGTTAAAAAAGAAAATTAACCAATCGCGTCCAATTACATGAAAGTATTTGAGCGGGATAACTTTCCAATTTGGAAGCCCTTTACCCACTAATCTACTTACCCACATTGCTCTCAGTGATATGAAATAAAATTTTATATCTATCATTTGTAGACCCCCTTCTCCGTATTGGTTAATTAATAAATTTCTTTTAACTTTATCTGGTTTGTCATCCCATATGAACTTAAAACATTTGCTTTCAATTTCTTTACAATAATTGTCAGGTACTATAAAAGAGCATGCCAAAAAGGTAAAAAGTGGTAAAATTAAAGTTTTTATGATTAAAATCTTGCCAATCAATGTGAGAATTCTTTTTTTCCAAGGTGTGAGTAAATTATTCATTTTATTAAGCTTTGAATCCCAATGTAGCTTTTCACATTCTTTTTTATTATTTCCAAAATATATTCCAAGTGCCTTGATAGGCTTGTCCTCCCATTTTATTCCTGATATTTTATCTTTACATGATATCAGCCTTCCAATCCACATCCCTTCAGTTTTATTACGATTCAAAATCAAACCAGAAAAAGTTCCAAAAATTTCAATTTAATTCATTGCAATATCTATACCATTTTTATTCCCACAGAACAGCATCGTGTCATCTGCTTATTGAGAAATTTTAATGCTATGGTTCTTTTTATCCAATTTAACGGTAATACCTTTAATATCTTTATTATTTCTTAGTCGTAGAGCCATAATTTCTACAGACAAAACAAATAACAAAGCTGATAAAGGACATCCTTGACGTATCCCCCTTGAGTTTTTAAACATTTCTGACACCCATCAATTATTCATGACACAAGTTTGAATATCTGTATAAGGAGTTTTAACCCAACGTATGAAAGATTCATAAAATCCAAATTGATTTAGAGTTAACAACATAAACTCCCATTCTACCTAATCGAACGCTTTGGTAAAATCGACAAATATAATGGCCCCCTCTATATTATAGGTTTCTGCGTAATCTATAATATCTTGGATTTGCCTCAAGTTAAACCCGATAAATCGGTTTTGGACATATCCTGTTTGATCTTCATTTATAATTTTTGGTAGAATTTTCTTTAACCTTTGTGCTAAAATATATGACAATAACTTTAAGTCAACGTTAAGTAGAGAAATAGGACGATATTTGTCTAAAGACAAAGGATCCCCCTTTGTAAATATAAGAGTCAAGATACTAGTACGTTGCATTGTGAATATGATAAACACATTTCATCGTACCCTCTGTTAAGAGTTTAATGAGAAAATTTTTAAGTTTATCCCAAAATGTTCTATAGAATTCTACAGTTAAACCGTCTAAGCCTGGTGCTTTATTTAATTTCATTTTAAATATAGCATTTGAACTTTCTTCTTCAGTAATTTTTCCATCACATAAAAGTTTGTCTTTTTCATCAAGCCCTTTTTCTAATACAGTATCAATAATATATTTTTGACATAAAACACTGTCGGGTGTCTTAGTTGTGTATAACTTTTCGTAATATAGTTTGATTTTTGATAATACATATCCTTGGTCTTCAATAATTTCACCTTCCTCCCAATATAGTTTGTTAATTGTTTTCTTTATCTGCCTCTGCTTCTCTAACCCTAGAAAATAAGCGTTACTTTTCTCCCCAAGTTCAACCCATTTTTCTCTCGATCGAATTTGAGCTCCCTTCCCCTTTTCATCATATATTTTGGCAATTTCATTTTCCAACTTGTTTATTTCTAAAGTAAAAGTCTCTTCTTTAATTTGATATTCATCCCTATCTTTTAGTTTTTGTTCTAACTTTTTTTCTAAATCACGACAACGTTCCCGTTTTAACTTAGCTTTATTTTTACAATATGCAAGAGTTACTTTCCTTATCTCTACTTTAAGTACATCCCATATTAATCTGCAATCAGTAGATTCTTATTTTCATCTTCTAAGTACTCATCAACTAATTCGTTTATCAATAGTATATAATCCGAGTCTTGAAGAATAGAATTATTAATTTTCCAATACCCATTTCCCCTAGGTTTTACCCCAGTTCTGAATTGTAAAAAAATACTTTGGTGATCTGTAGAACGTATAGCCGCTGGCTTAATTTTACAACAATCTACTAAATGTTTAAACTTTGAATTTATCAAAATAACATCTATTCTACTTGCCTGTGTATAATCTTTTCTACGCCAGGTAAATGGTTGTTTATTTTCATTCATATATCTCCACAAGTCAATAAAGTTGTGATTTTTTACAAGCGTTTTTTAACCATTAACTGGTTGTATTATTTGATTTTCTTTTCTTTTAGACTTTTTGTCAATTGGTTTAAACGCATCATTAAATTCCCCCTCTACAAGCTGTATTCCTATCCCATGTTTTTTTGTCGTATCAATAACTTTTTTGAAAAAAGTATTTCTTGAAGTTCTACAATTTGGAGCATACAAACAAACTAAAATAAATATAGTATTATCAATTTGGATAGTAATCAAAATAATTCGACCTTCAGTATCTTTACAGCGATGGAAACGTTCAACATTCCCTACCACACGCACACGATTCACACGATGAACGCACACGGTTCACAGGTTGAGCGCACACGATTCGCACGATGAATGATACAGAATATTCTCAATCGCGTATCGTGTACCGTGTATCGTGTACCGTGTACAGTGTAACGTGCACCGTGTCGGTTAAAATATCTTATATATTTTCATGAAACGAACTCGAAATGAAAATATCAGCGTGCAATAAAAGTCGAGATATTCTAAATTTCACATCATAAATATATATAATGGTAATTTACAATGCGATACATAAGGATAAAACCAATGTTAATTCTGACAAAAGAAAATACTAGTAGTCGGTTTTCCATATCAAATAGCGTGTTACAAACTTTCTCCCGGGAACTGTCTCCACCTTTGCCGTAACAATATCAGAGTAGGGTCGACAAAGCTTAAAATGTCGTAATTGTCAGAAAAAAAAAATAAATTAAATAATAAAAAGATATAATTTACGTCAAATAAAAAAAGTCTTGATATATACCGTAGTAATGAACCTACGAAAAGATACATTACTTTTAAATTTGATTTACACATACTAAAATTTTCTTATAATTTCAACATAAATATATAAGAAAGTGCACATTTCCTCTATTTTATTTTATACCAGTGTCCACAATACTAAAACTTGATAGAATTTAACCATAAATATAAAAGATAGGGCACTTTTTCTCTATTTTATATTATACGGGTGTCCACAATACTATAACTTGATAGAATTTAACCATAAATATAAAAGAAAGGGCACTTTGTCTCTAATTCATATTATACCGGTGTCTGCAATACTATAACGTGATAGAATTTAACCATAAATATAAAAGATAGGGCACTTTTTCTCTATTTAATATTATACGGGTAACTGCAATACTATAACTTGATAGTATTTAACCATTAATACAAGAGATAGGGCACTTTTTCTCTATTTCATATTATACCGGTTTGTGCAATATTATAACTTGATAGAATTTTACCATAAATATAAAAGATAGGGCACTTTTCTCTATTTCATTTAATACCGGTGTCCGCAATACTATAATTTGATAGAATTTAACCATAAATATGAAAGATAGGGCACTTCTTCTCTATTTTATAATTTTGCAGTGTCCGCATTACTGTATCTTGATAGAATTTAACCATTAATTTAACAGATAGAGCACTTTTTCTCTATATTATACCGGTGTCTGCAATACTATAACTTGATAGAATTTAATCATAAATATAAAATATAGGGCTTTTTTCCTATTTTATATTATACCAGTGTCCGCAATTCTATAACTTGATAGAAGTAAACCATAAATATAGATGATAGGGCATCTTTTCTCTGTTTTATATTATACCGGTGTCCGCAATACTATAACTTGATAGAATTTAACCATAAATATAAAAGATAGGGCACTTTTTTCCCTCTTTTAAATTATACCGGTGTCCGCAATCCTATAAATTGATAGAATTTAACCATAAATATAAAAGATAGGGCACTTTTTCTCTATTTTATATTTTACTGGTGTCCGCAATACTAAAACTTGATAGAATTTAACCATAGATATAAAAGATAGAGCACCTTTTCTGTATTTCATATGAAACTTGTGTCCGCAATACTAAAACTTCATAGAATTTAACCATAAATATAAAAGACAGGGCACTTTTTTTCTATATTTTATATTATACCAGTGTCCGCAATACTATAACTTGATAGAAGTAAACCATAAATATAAATGATAGGGCACCTTTTCTCTGTTTTATATTATACCGGTGTCTGCAATACTAAAACTTGATAGAATTTAACCATAAATATAAAAGATAGGGCACCTTTTCTCTGTTTTATATTATACCGGTGTCCGCAATATTATAACTTGATAGAATTTAACAATAAATATAAAAGATAGTGCACTTTTTCTCTATTTTATATTATACTGGTGTCTGCAATACTATAACTTGATAGAATTTAACCATAAACATAAAAGATAGGGCACCTTTTCTCTGTTTTATTTTATACCGGTGTCCGCAATACTATAACTGGATAGAATTTAACCATCAATATAAAAGATAGCGCACCTTTTCTGTATTTTATATGAAACTGGTGTCTGCAATACTAAAACTCCATAGAATTTAACCCTAAATATAAAAGAAAGGGCACTTTTTCTCTATTTTATATTATACCGGTGTCCGCAATACTATTACTTGATAGAATTTAACCATGAATATAAAAGATAGGGCACTTTTTTCTCTATTTTCTATTATACCGGTGTCCGCAATACTATTACTTGATAGAATTTAACCATAAATATAAAAGATAGGGCACTTTGTCTCTATTTTATATTATACTGGTGTCTGCAATACTATAATTTGATAGAATTTAACCATAAATATGAAAGATAGGGCACTTCTTCTCTATTTTATATTATTGCAGTGTCCGCAATACTGTAACTTGATAGAATTTAACAATAAATATAAAAGATTGGGCACTTTTTCTCTATTTTATCTTATACTGGTGTCCGCAATACTAAAACTTGATAGAATTTAACCATAAATATAAAAAATATGGCACTTTTTCTCTATTTTATATTATACCGGTGTCCGCAATACTATAACTTTATAGAATTTAACCATAATTATAAAAGAAAGGGCACTTTTTTCTCTATTTTATATTACACCAGTGTTCGCAATACTATATTTTGATAGAATTTAACCAACAATATATAGAAGTTGCAAAATTAGTTGTTTGATTAATTTCTTTTTCAATTTATATATCAAAATGGGTTTCTTGCAAAAAACAAATATTACATTTTTCATTTTCACCCATTAGATAACACGATTTCTCTTTTCCCTATTTGTTTATACCATTTTCATTGAGACAACATAAATTTATCGTATTGTTGTTTTTCATTTTAAACGTATAACAAAATTTACAAAAATTTAGATATTGTAAGGTTCCAAATAAATCGGCTTTCGGGTCAGCACCGAAGTACTGACTACTGGGCTGGTGAATACCCTCGAGGACTAACAGTCCTCCAGCAGTGGCATCGACCCAGTGGTAACAAATAACTAAATAACGAAGTTACTGTGAATTTCGTTTCTGCATATGCGCATTTCGACAACTTATGTCTCTTCAGTGCAGATAAAAGCTAAACGTTTGGAAGACCATACACTTAAAGATATTTAAAAACTGATAGAAAACATATAACCAATATGATCTAAATGTATAGCCAAAATCAGCTAAGGACAGAGCTTAACATGAGGCAGATACTCCTTAGTTTTTAACAAAATTTACAAATATTTAGATATTGTAAGGTTCCAAATAGAATCGGCTTTCGGGTCAGCACCGAAGTACTGACTACTGGGCTGGTGAATACCCTCGAGGACTGACAGTCCTCAAGCAGTGGCATCGACCCAGTGGTAACAAATAACTAAACACCGAAGTTACTGTGAATTTCGTTTTTCGCAATGTGGTGTGAATGCCATTTAATACTCAAATTTGGTGTAAATTTACTGAAAATATGTAACAATAGGGATATCGATAGTATTCGATATGATGTAAATGCCATCTAGTACTCAAATTTGGTACAAATTTACTGAAAACATGTAACAATAGGGATATAGATAGTATGCGATATGGTGTAAATGCCATCTAGTACTCAAATTTGGTACAAATTCACTGCAAATATGCAACAATAGGGATATCCATAGTATGCGATATGATGTGCATGCCATTAAGTACTCAAAGTTGGTACAAATTTACTGAAAATATGCAACAATAGAGATATAGATAGTATGCGATATGATATAAATAACATCTAGTACTCAAATTTGGTACAAATATACTGGAAAAAGCAACAATAGGGATATCGATAGTATGGGATATGATGTAAATGCCATCTAATACTCAAATTTGGCATACATTTACTAAAAATATGCAACAATAGGGATATAGATATTAATGCATATGATATAAATGCATTCTAGTATTCAAATTTGGTACAAATATACTGAAAACATGCAACAATACGGAATTGCATAGTATGCGATATGGTATAAATGCCATCTAGTACTCAAATTTGCCACAGATTTATTGAAAATATGCAACAATAGGGATACTGATAGTTTGCAATATGATGTACATGCCATCTAATACTCAAATTTTCTACAAATTTACTGAAAATATGCAACAATAGGAATATCGATGGTATTCGATATGGTGTAAATGCCATCTAGTACTCAAATTTGGTACAAATTTACTGAAAATATGCAACAATAGGGATATCGATAGTATATGCCATCTAGTACTCAAATTTTGTACAAATTTACTGAAAATATGCTACAATAGGGATATTGATAGTACAGTCCCTGGATCAGTCAACATTCTATTTTGACTGATCGTTTATTGGTGAGTGATCGCTGAATGATCGCTGAATCATGACTTTTGACGGCTGACGGATAGTAAAATTAACTGATGACTAATGAATGATGCGACTCTTGACTCTTGAATCATGACGGATGACAAATAGAAAGAAAACTAATTAATTATGCACGGATGATCGGTGACGGATGACTGATACAGGTAAATTGAAAAATTACCGGCGAAACGAATTTCACCGACCGTTGATATATAATTCCTAGTAAGATCGAAAGTCATTATCGATACATGTATCTGATAGTTCTTAAATATTCAAGAGTATGCCAATTGTACTTGATTGTTTTAGAATTAAAATTCTACTCAACTTTGCCAAAAAAATAACAAAAGATTGCATCGCAATTGTTCAAGTCATTTTTTTTCGAACAAGCCAAATGTGTACATGTAAATATTTGGAACAAATATCCACCAGATGGTATTTACAGCGATTGTGTTGACATTTCACAATCAAAATTATACTTATCAGATATTGTTTTACCCAAAATTCATAAAAAGTTTTGTATCGCAAACATTCAAATCATATTGATACACTTCATATATGGAAATTACTGGAATAAATCACTGTAAGATGGCATTTCTAGAGAAAAAGTTCACTTTTCACACTAAAAATTCTATTTATTGGATGTCATTTTGCTAAAATACATAAAAAGTGTATATCGCAAACTTTCAAATCATTTCGAAATACTTCAGATATGGAAACTACTGGAATAAATCACTATAAGGTGGTATTTTAATAGATTGTGTTCACTTTTCATTTTCAAATTTCTATTTATAGGATATTATTTTGCTAAAATACATAAAAAGTGCATATCGCAACTTTTCAAATCATTTCGAAACACTTCAATATGGAAAGCCGCAGTATGGAAAGCCGCAGTGAACCCCCGGTAATAATTATTTTTTTAATATAGAATGTACTAAAATAATTATTACCGGGTTTTATAATTATTACCGGGATTTCCCGGTAATTATTATATTTGATGCCCAAAGATTTTTCATAGCCACAAAAATCTTCTTACCCAATAATTATTACCGGGACATACAAAAATCTTCGGGCACAATAATTACCGGGATGGAAGTTGAAAGTCCGGTAATTTTTGCATCTTCTGAATATCTTGTGAAACAAAAATTACGGGGCGGAAGTTGAAAGCCCGGAAATTTTTTCGACAACTAAATGATAAATAACTAAAAAATTACCGGACAGGAAGTTAATAATTCTTGTGACCCGGATATTATTTTTGACAAAAGGAATTAGAAAGAAACTCAAAATCTTCGGGGCGGAAATGGTAAGCCGAGAATAATATTGCGGTTAAAACGTGTGCAAGGGAAAGTCTAGAAAACACTATAACACTTTCGGAACACTAATACAAGCAGACATTACAGACAACAGTTGTGCACATAAAGGTTTTATCTATTTATTTAAGCTTGAGAGAGTAAGTTAAACTGAATCAACCAAACAAACTTTAATTAGTCACTAAATCAACGGTCTTCTAGTTTAAAATTAACGCACATGACCCTATTACATGTCACTAACTATTGTCAGGCTTAATCTGGTACATCATACCAAAATGTCAAGTTGTTTGCTTGTTTGTCGAGCGGTCAGGTTCATTTTTTTAGTGGTGCCCCCACCTTTGGTTCAAGGTACACAGGGAATCTCACTAGGTCTGAATACAGAAGTGGTGTTTACAAGTTAGACTTCAACTCAAATTGAAGCTGCAGTATTTTATAATGTTTAAAGGGGAAGGGTTATGGTGTGCAATCTGCACTTATATAACTACTCTAAAAGTAGGCAAGAGGATAGATATCTAATTGTGTCACAGTCTGTCTTGTATATACAGTCTTTTTATAATGTGATCTATAGATAGCTAAAGGGAACACACAAGTAATTGCCTATACTGGAACCGTACAGATTGTACTTTACAGACAGCTAAAGACTATTTCATAAGTGAATAAGTATGTCCAGCAATCAGATAGGCTAAGGGCACGGACCATTTGATTTTCGTGAGGGGGGAGGTTTGGTGCCTGGGATTTTTTAGAAAAAAAATTCTGGCCCTGATTTTTGCATAAAAAAATTCTCAGACTGGCAGCTACTGGGTTGAATGGTATGTGCCTCAATAAACCTATATGCCCACGAGACAGAAAAAAAGGAACCTCCAGCTGAAAAAGAAATATATGGGGTAATTTATGGGACAACTAACTTAGTAAATAATCAAGATGTTATGAGCTTCATATACATATGTATATATATAAGAAAAAGAAGGGAAACGGGGAATGTGGCAAAGAGACAACGACCCTAAGGGGAGCAATAACAACTCAAAGCCACCATAAGATCTCCAATGAACGGTGAGGAAACCCCACACCCAACGGTAGGTCGGAGTTGGCCCCTAAATAAAAGAGTAATCAAGTTCAGCGAAATAAGCATCCACATATGTATATATGTGGGTTATTGGATGTGGTTTGTTTCCATTGATTTATTCACTTTTTTACCTTTTTCGGGCCATTTAGGGCTTACTATATGGTGTGAGGTTCCTCACTGTGTTGAAGACCATATGGTGACCCCTAGATGTTTTGTTTTGGGTCGGTTTAACCTGGATATGGGGTGTTGTCTCCTTGACATTAACCCCATTTCCTTTCTTTTTCATAATAATCCAATATTACTGCTAAGTTCCAGTTTCGGTCGATATTATTTCTTCAATAAATATATTATCTAGTACTTGTTTTTGTACTTAATTTAGACAAAAACAGTGCTTCCACAGTGTTCAACAAACTAAACATGCACAATGCATAAATCATAAAAAGTTAGCAATAAAAAACAAGTGTCAAGCCAGCCGATAGTAATATCCGACATTAAAGTTAGTCGACAATAATCTAGCCCACAATAAAAATAGGCGCGTTCGAATAATATTTTGTAAATTCTGAACAAAAATGAAGTTTTTTATAGAATAATTAGTAAATTAGAAGCAAATTAAGGTTGTTTAATAATGAACGTTAATTATATATAAATGGGGCTCTCTTGGAGGTCCGAGCTGCTATGAATAAACAAAAATGACACAAAATCATATGCAATACACACTGATTGATTAAATAAGATATTCAACGAAAAATTTAAGATAAAAGCTCAAGTTTATTTTAAAAATGCCTTTTGATAATATAAGATTAATTAACAAACGAGTACTTGAAATGACACGGAAATAAGTAATGGAATCAGGGACTATAATATATCCCTGATGGAATTAATTGATTTAATTCAGAACCATTTAAACACATATCTGAATGTAATTCTTAAATTATACAATATAGTGCATTAATAAAACAAAAATGGATCATGAAGGAAAACAAAATTGATATTAAACGTTTTAAATAGGTAAGTCCGAGATCGGAAAATTGAACCAACTTAATGAATGTTGGCTGGCCCTTCACAGAGAATTCGCCAAAACGGCCCTTTGGATCCAGATAGATACATGCAATACCTTTCATATGAGCCATAGGTTCTGACCGGGCCCAGTCAGGGGTCGTTTCAAAGAGGGTACCCGGTAAAGGTTTGTAAAAATGTGAAAATCAACTTGACACGTGTAAGTCGGACCTTTATACATAGTTTGCCAAAACGACCCTTAGGCTGCAGGTAGGTACATACAAGACCTTTCATTTGAGCTATAGGGTCTGACCCTGCACCCATAGGGTCCAGTCAGGGTCCGTTTCAAAGAGTGTACCCTAGGAAAATTTGACAAACTCGATGAATGTTGGCTGGATCTTCACAGAGAGTTCGCCAAAACGACCCTGCAGGTACATGCAACACCTTTCACATGAACTATAGGTTCTGACCCCTGCACACGTAGGGCCCATTCAAGGACCGTTTCGAAGAGTGTACCCTAGGTAGGTGCAAGATCGGAAAATTGGACACACTTGATGAATGTGGGCTGGACCTTAATAGAGAGTTCGCCAAAACGACCCTGACGCTGCAGGTAGGTACATGCAAAGACCTTTCACTTGAGCTGTAGGTTCTGACCCCTGCACACGTAGGGCCCAGTCAGTGGCCGTTTCAAAGAGTCTTACCCGATAAAGGTTTGCAAACAGTGAAAACCAACTTGACACGTGTCAGCCGAACCTTTATAGAGAGTTCGCCAAATCGACCCTTAAGCTGTAGGTAAGTACATGCAAGACTCTTCATTTCAGCCACAGAGTCTGACCTCTACGACCGTAGGGTCCCAGTGAGTGGCCGTTACAAAGAGTTTTCCCTAGGTAGGTGCGAGATCGGAAAATAGGACAAACTTAGGCTGCATGTATCTTCGTGCAAGACCTTTCACTTGAGCCATAGGTTCTGACCCCTGCACCTGTAGGGTCTAGTTAGGGGCTGTTTCAAAGAGTGTACCCTAGGTAGTTGCGAGATCGGAAAAGTGGACACACTTGATAAATGTGGCCTTCACCTAGAGTTCGCAAAAACGATCCTGAGGCTGCAGGTAGGTACATGCCTTATCTTTCATATGAGCCATAGGTTCTGACTCCTGCACCCGTAGGGCCCAGTCAGGGGCCGTTTCAGAGAGGGTACCCGATAAAGGTTTGTAAGCAGTGAAACCAACTTGACACGTGCCGGCCGAACTTTTATGAAGAGCTCGCCAAAACGACAATTAGGCTGCAGATAGGCACATGTAAGACCTTTTATTTGAGCCATAGGGTCTGATCCCTGCACCCGTAGGGTCCAGTCAGGGGCCGTGTCAAAGAACGTACCCTAGGTAGGTGCGAGATCGGAAAATTGGACAAACTTAGGTTGCATGTATCTTCGAGCAAGACTTTTCACTTGAGCCATAGGTTCTGACCCCTGCACCTGTAAGGTCCAATCAGGGGCCGTTTCAAAGAGTGTACCCTAGGTAGTTGCGAGATCGGAAAATTGGACACACTTGATAAATGTGGCCTTCACCTAGAGTTCGCAAAAACGATCCTGAGGCTGCAGGTAGGTTCATGCATTATCTTTCATTAGATCCATAGGTTCTAACTCCTGCACCCGTAGGGTCCAGTCAAGGGCCGTTTCAGAGAGGGTACTCGATAAATGTTTGTAGACATGTGAAACCAACTTGACACGTACCGGCCGGACCTTTATAGAGAGTTCGCCAAAACGACCCTTAGGCTGCAGATAGGTACATGCAAGACCCCTCATTTGAGTCATAAAGTCTAAACCCTGCACCTGTAGGGTCCAGTCAGGGGCCGTTTTAGAGAGTGTACCCTAGGTAGGTGCAAGATCGGAAAATTGGACACACTTCATGAACGTAGGCTGGACATTCACATAGAGTTCGCCAAAACGACCCTGAGGCTGCATGTAGGTACATGCAACACCTTTCATGTGAGCTATAGGTTCTGACCCCTTTACACGTAGGGCCCAGTCAGGGGCCGTTTCAAAGAGTGTACCCTAGGTAGACGCAAGATCGGAAAATTGGACACACTTGATGAATGTGGGCTGGACCTTCATAGAGAGTTTGCCAAAACTACCCTGAGACTGCAGGTAGGTACATGCAAAGACCTTTCACTTGAGCTGTAGGTTCTGACCCCTGCACACGTAGGGCCCAGTCAGTGGCCGTTTCAAAGAGTCTTACCCGATAAAGGTTTGTAAACAGTGAAAACCAACTTGACACGTGTCAGCCGAACCGTTATAGAGAGTTTGCCAAAACGACCCTTAGGCTGTAGGTAAGTACATGCAAGACCCTTCATTTCAGCCACAGAGTCTGACCTCTACGACCGTAGGGTCCCAGTGAGTGGCCGTTTCAAAGAGTTTTCCCTAGGTATGTGCGAGATCGGAAAATTGGACAAACTTAGGCTGTATGTATGTTCGTGCAAGACCTTTCACTTGACGCCATGGGTTCTGACCCTTGCACCCGTAGGGTCCAGCCAGGGGCTGTTTCAAAGAGTGTACCCTAGGTAGTTGCGAGATCGGAAAATTGGACACATTTGATAAATGTGGCCTTCACCTGGAGTTCGCAAAAACGATCCTTAGGCTGCAGGTAGGTACATGCATTATCTTTCGTATGAGCCATAGGTTCTGACCCCGGCACCCGTAGGGCCCAGTCAGAGGCCGTTTCAGAGAGGGTACACGATAAAGGTTTGTAAGCAGTGAAACCAACTTGACACGTGCCGACCGAACCTTTATGAAGAGCTCGTCAAAACGGCAATTAGGCTGCAGGTAGGCACATATAAGACCTTTTATTTGAGCCATAGGGTCTGATCCCTGCACCCGTAGGGTCCAGTCAGGGGTCGTGTCAAAGAACGTACCCTAGGTAGGTGCGAGATCGGAAAATTGGACAAACTTAGGCTGCATGTATCTTCGTGCAAGACCTTTCACTTGAGCCAAAGGTTCTGACCCCTGCACCTGTAAGGTTCAGTCAGGGGCCGTTTCAAAGAGTGTACCCTAGGTAGTTGCGAGATCGGAAAATTGGACACACTTGATAAATGTGGCCTTCACCTAGAGTTCGCAAAAACGATCCTGAGGCTGCAGGTAGGTTCATGCATTATCTTTCATTAGAGCCATAGGTTCTAACCCCTGCACCCGTAGGGTCCAGTCAAGGGCCGTTTCAGAGAGGGTACCCGATAAATGTAGACAGGTGAAACCAACTTGACACGTGCCGGCCGGACCTTCATAGAGAGTTCGCCAAAACGACCCTTAGGCTGCAGGTAGGTACGTGCAAGACCTCTTATTTGAGTCATAAAGTCTAAACCCTGCACCTGTAGGGTCCAGTCAGGGGCCGTTTTAGAGAGTGTACCCTAGGTAGGTGCGAGATTGGAAAATTGGACACACTTGATGAACGTAGGCTGGACATTCACATTGAGTTCGCCAAAACGACCCTGAGGCTGCAGGTAGGTACATGCAATACCTTTTATAAACATTATACTAGGTGACAAACTATGAACGTGGACGCGACAGAAGACACCTAGGAACCACCACTGTGCATAGCAACCCTTTGAATGGCTGCGATGAACGCGGACGTGATAGAAGACACCCACAAATAAAAAAACACGGGAAAATTACTGCCAAGAGTTATCTCCCATTTATGAACGCGTACGTGATGGAAGACACCCTCAGAAATACAATGACAATTGCTGAATGACAACGCCCCGATATTAGTCTAGAAATTGGATGAAAATACCAAGAACAATACTGAAAAGGGGTTGAAAAGGTATATAATGCTATTAAAATATTTAAAAAAAAGGGTGGGACAGGGAGAAATAACTAAGAATTTAATGAAAAGTGGAGAAATACAAAGAACAACATTTAAAAGGGGTTGAAAGGGGGTATAAGAACAATTGTGACCAGGTTTGGCTGAATTTGCTATGTACTTTCAGAGGAGATCCTCGAATATGTGTTCCCATAGGGTTTAATATCAAACTAAGTTCCAAGTCGGTAGCCATCTTGGATGAGATGTTAATCTGCTGGACTTGATTTTTAAGGTGTTCCACCAATTAATACTGTGAACAATTTTACTTTGAATCGGGCATGTGATGGGAGAGGAGATCTCTGAATCTTCTTCCATTAGGTCCATTTTTGAAACTATGTTCCACGCTGGAGGCCATCTTAGATGAGATACAAACCTGTTGTTCGCATTTTTTGATGGGAATCATCTAAGGAAGTTTGGTAAAAAATTTAAATTTTCCAAGTAGTTTTAGAAGAGAACATCTTCAAATGGTTTTCCATAGGGTACAATGTTTAAGTAGAAGTTCACCTAAAAATTATGCAAAATGTGACAAGTCAAGATCATTTGCAGGCTATGAAACATTTTATATTGTATGAAGTGGACCTTGAGAAAACTCTGTAATTAGTTTTGCTCATTTCCTGTTTGGGAAAATTGAGAAATAAAATGACTAGATATATAGTGGAAAAAAACACAGTGAAGCAATATCCCATGGTTTGTTATAGGTTAAATTAGGATTATACTTTGATTCATTTCCATACTTTCTCAACTTCAGACATTACTTTGATTCGTCAAATTATCATCTATGTAAGCCACTGGAAGCATTTATATTGAACAAAATGCCTGAAAAATTTAAGACCCGAGTGCTTGATTTTGACGATTCTTAAAGTTTCTTTGCGTTTGTGGTCTTCCAAACGTATCTGCACTGAAGAGACACAAGTTGTCAAAATGCGCATATGCAGAATTTAAATTCACAGTAACTTCGGTATTTAGTCATTTACTAAAAGTTCCCGTCTGGAGGACACAATTTTTAAAGGGGCCTACCAAGGACTATTGTGTCCAAGTTAGGTTTCAGTTGACCCATTGGTTTTCAGAGAAATCTTTGAATGTCAAGTAAATGTCGGACGGAAGCAAAGTCATGGCAAAACCCGATCCTTGCTATAGTCTGGTGAGCTAAAAACTTTTGGACTAACCTACCATGAACTATAATTAACCTGAGGAACAACTGGAGACACTAAATGAGCATTGCCTTACCTAATATCGGTCCTGATGTACAAGGTGGTTGCTTGGTTGTTATCGGCAATGCCAACCGGTGACTTCACCAGTTTCCTATTACGAAGACTTAAAAATTTACAAATGTGTCTGTAATAGCTTAAAAAGTAAATTCAGTAAGACATTACAATACCAACATCTTCCAAGTTGAAACAACCATTCATTGAAGCAACTTATATTTCCTGTCATAAATGCAGATTCCAAAGAGTATCAAGCTCCAAGACTGCTTCACCAAATCAGCCATCAAAGCCATTGTATAAAAGCCATTATTGGAGTCGACAACTTGTTCTAGGCGAGTAATACTAGATTTTGTGAGCCTCTTGTAACCTTTTATAGACATTTGAAACATTAAATTTCACATTTAAGTCCTTGCTATCATGGATGACAAAGTTTGATTTATAGCAACATAAAAAAGTAGAAAAGAACTAGAGAATGTGTCTGCAAGACACGAATGTCCCGCAACAATTCTTCGCAACAGATAACCTAAGTCAATCGGGCATGATATCAGCGAGTTGTGGTGGAAAATTGTGTGTCGTTATTAAGAAGTGGACCTAAACCGAAAAATTTAACAAAGCCATTCAAGCATAAAAGTAGCTCACAGTCACCAAAATGCTAAAGAACTGGGTAGTTTTCATCTCATACAACAATTCATAGTTATATGTTGTGTAGTTGCAGACAAATGGATTTGTAAAACAAAATTTAACACAAGTCAATCAAGCATAAAATATAGGTCAAAGTCACTTAATTGTCAATGATTTGGGTAGTACTGATCAAGATTATTAATTTGATGATATAACATTGTCTTATAATGTGAAGTTGTTAAGAAATTGACTTAAACTCACTCATGATTTAACTGAAGTCATTCAAGTGTAAAATGTAGGTCATGGATACCCAATTGTTGGCGAAACAGGTAGTTCTCCTTTAGATGAATGTTATAGTGAAATATCATGATGCTACAATACATAGTCGTTGAGAAACAGACTTAAATGCAAAACTTTACCAACGTCACGGAAGCGTAAAATGTAGGTCAAAACCACCCAATTCTCAATAATTTTGGTAGTACTTATCAAGGAAATTAATTTGATGAAATATCATTGTCTTATAATGTGTAGTTGTTAAGAAATGGGCTTTAACGCAAAATTTAACCAAAGTCACCGAAGCGTAAAATGTAGGTCAAAGGCACTTAATTGTCCGTGATTTAGGTAGTACTCATCAAGGCAATTAATTTGATGAAACACCATTGTCTTATAATGTGTAGTTGTTGAGAAAAGGATTTTAAAGCAAAACTTAACCAAAGTCACTGAAGCGTAAAATGAAGGTCAAAGCCACCTAATTGTCAATGGCTTTGGTAGTACTCATCAAGACAATTAATTTGATGAAACATCATTGTCCTATAATGTGTAGTTGTTGAGAAATGGACTTTAACGCAAAACTTAACCAGAGTCACCCAATCATGAAATGTAGGTCAAAGTGTCAAACTGCCTCGTTAACTATGTAGTACTACTAAAGATCTACCTACTGATTTACTATCATTGTTCTATACCTTGTAGTTTCTGAGAAATGGACTTAAACGCAAAACTTAACAGGACGTATGGACGTACGGAAGGACGGGCAAGGGTAACACTATATGCCCCTTCCACATTCGTAGGCGGGGAAGAAAAACAAAGAGCCTGGTGCACATTTGTAGTATACATTGAAGAGATCCAGCAAGTTTGCTTGAAAAGTCCCATGCAGTTTAGCAGAAGACACATAAAGTTGAGACTCCAATAAGGGACAATGACAAAGTAAAATAAAAGTATGGTTATAAGGATAAATAAAGAAAAAACAAAATGCAAAAATGCACACTGCACATCTGCAATATAAAATCAAGCATTCCTGGAAGTTTGGTCAAAAGGTATCAAGAACTTATGGAGAAGATCTGGACAATGACACAATTTATATGTCGTCCAGACAGATGCAAGACAACTGATAATGTACCCTGTGTATTGGTCCTGTACTAGATGCAATTGACACAAAATTTGTCATGTTATAACAAATTGTTGAGACATACATAATTTAACTTAGGTCACTAAAGCTTCAAATTATGTCTTAGGTGAAAAATGTAATCTTGATGATTAATTGAATTAGGTCATCTTATAGAGATGATCATTTTACCATAACAATGATTTATGTGCTGCTCTTCAGATATGGAAATAAACACAAAATTTACCTACAGTCATCCAATCCAATAAAGTTAGCTCGAAGTCAAGTTAAATTCACGCCCTTCATAAACACAACTGATATCATATAACAACTCTGATGTAAGTCAGTTTAAAGGACTAATATGTAATTTCTATGAATTTCAATGAGATCTCCTTCTACAGTAAAGCTAATTTGTTGTTTTGATTATCTTCCAAATATTCAAACAGAAAACAAACTAGAGTTGCTGTGGCCTAGTGGGCCACGGATACCCCCGCCCCCACCTCTTCCTGCATATTCTTTAACATCTGGAAAAAATGAATTATTGGAAAACAAAATACAAAGTGCACATCTATAACACGTAATTAAGGTCCTGCATAAGTTTCATGAAATTCCGATCAGTGGTTTACGACGAGTAATGGATACCAGCTGTTGGGTACAAAAAGACAGACGGACGGACTGAAGAAAGGACGGATGGACAGACACCATAAACACTACATACCTCCCGCAAAGCAGGGGTATAACAAAAATCGTAGTGCACATCTACAGTATGTAATTAAGCTCCTACATAAGTTTCATGAAATTCCCATCAGTGGTTGAAGAGGAGTAGTGAATACCAGGTGGTCACCATATGGTTTGCATTGACCTAAAATGAAAAAGTCCAATACATGTCAAAAATGTGAAAAAAGTGAATTATTAGACAACAAAAAGCGTAGTGCACATCTACAGTATGTAATTAAGCTCCTACATAAGTTTAATGAAATTCCCATCAGTGGTTAAGAGGAGTAGTTGATACTTTCAGGTACAGAAAGATGGACGGACGGACAGACGGACACCATGAACACTATATACCTCCCGCAAAGCGGGGGTATAATAATAACCTGCTGAGCTGTAGAGTGTATAATATAGTTTATTAACAGTTTTGGGTTACCGGAAAATTCCAATCTTTCATGGATCTCTCAATAATAATTCTACTTGATACTTGGTAACCACATTCACTATAGTTTAAGGACTATACAGACCTTGTACAGGAGTGTAAGTATTTTCTGGGTGTTGTAGGTTATTTGGTGATATCCTTTTGTATTTTGTTTCCTTTGTTTGTTTGAATCTACTTTTTTGGGGGTATATCCATAAACCTTATAATGAAAGAGCCTTATGAAATGGCCCTTCAATATAAATTTACTAAATACATTTCAAGTTTTCAATAAAAGGCCTCAATATGTCTTTTTAACAATTTGAAGCTGTTTAACTAGAGCCGTCGCCAAATGGCAGCCAGTTATACCCCCGCTCATTGAACCCTGAATCAATATTGTAAGTGCAAATTCAAGTGTGTGGACACAATACAGTTGTGGACACAGTACAAGTATGGAAACAATACAAGTATGGACACAAGGATAAAACTCCCACTTTTTCCAATAAATATTCAGAGAAAAATTATCTACCCTTCAAAATTTGGCACAGCAACTTTATTACTTCATGCACATCTCCAGGTGGTACACTACAACTGTGTAACATTTCATCAAAATCTAAGCACCTGTTGAAGAGGGCATGCCCCCATTTTTTCCAGAATATATTCAAAGACAAATAATTTCCCCTTCCAAATTTCAGGCAGCAACCATGACTTCATGCGCATCTTCAGGTGGTGTACTACAGCTGTGTAACATTTCATCAAAATCCAAACAGCCAATAAGGAGATCATGCACTGACAAGGTAAATGGACGGAAGGACAGAGGGACGGACGGACAGGGTGATTCACTTTGTTTGCGGGGTATAATGATAATGGTATGCATGCTATTTTTTCACGAAAAGTAAAAACTAGAGGCTCAGAGACTGAACCTGTATCGCTCACCTGACAAAATGCTTCCATGCAATGCATGACCAAAAATATGTTTATTTTCAATGGGGTTTAATATTCAGCTAAGTTCTCCATTAGCACCTGTGTATTTGTCTTATCCCATTGGAATGAGTAATTTTTGCAAAGGACGTTCTATACATTTAGTTTAAGTTGCTTGAATAGATTCAGAGAAGATGATGAAAAGGATGGCTTTTCCATACCAGGCTTCAATGTTAAACTATGTCCTGCAGTGGAGGCCATGTTTTTTACAGGATCAAAATGAAATGAGTAGTTTTTTGTAAAGTACTTTCCGTACATCATTCCTCTAAAGTTTGGTTGATTTTGCTTCAGTGGTTTTATAGAAGATAACTAGAGGCTCAGATACTGAGCCTGTATCGCTCAACTGACAAAGATGCTTTTAAGCCATGCCTATGCTGACTACCAAATATGTTTTTCCTATAGGGTCTTATGTTAAGCTATGTTCTTTACTCACATCCATGTTTTTGTTAGATTCAATTGAAATAAGTATTCTTTGTTAAATATAATTCCATTCATAACTCCAGTACAGTTAAGTTAGATTTGCTTTAATGGTTTCAGAGTAGATCATGAGAACATGCGCTGACAAGCTGACAAGGTACATGGACAGACGGACGGACGGACGGACAGACAGACGGACGGACAGACGGACGGACAGGGCGATTCCTATATACCCCCAAAAATGACCAAAAATATTCCTTGCTGGCAGCCATGTTCTTTATTGGATCAGATCAAAATGAGCAATCTTTGTTAAGGACCTTAAGTACATCATTCCTGTAAAGTTTTATTGAATTTGCTTCAGTGGTTTCCGATTGCGAGGAGAAGATGAAAATGTGATTTTTCCCATAGGGTCCAATTTTAAACCTAAATTCTGCACTGGCAACCATGTTTTTCATAAGATCGGAAGGAAATGAGCAATCTTTGTAAAGGACCTTCCATACATCATTCCTGTGAAGTTTGGTTGAATTTACTTCAGTGGTTTCAGAGGAGAAGATGAAAATGTGATTTTCCCTTAGGGTCCAATGTTAAATTAAGTTCCGTGCTGGTGGCCATGTTTTTTGTCGGATCGGAACGAAATGAGCAATCTTTGTTAATGACCACTAGTACATCATTCCTGTAAAGTTTGGTTGAATAAGCTGCAGTGGCTTCAGAGGAGAAAATGATGATGTGATTTTTCCCATAGGGTCCAATGTTAAACCTAAAGTCTGTTCTGGCGGCCATGTTTTTTGTCGGATCGGAACGAAATGAGCAATATTTGTTAAGGACCTTAAGTACATCATTCCTCTAAAGTTTGGTTGAATTAGCTGCGGTGGTTTCAGAGGAGAAGATGAAAATGTGATTTTTCCCATAAGGTGCATTGTTTAAAGTAAAGTCCATGCTGGCGGCCATGTTTTTTGTCAGATCGAAACGAAATGAGCAATCATTGTAAAGGACCTTTAGTACATCATTCCTGTAAAGTTTGGTTGAATTTTCTTCAGTGGTTTCAGAGGAGAAGATGAAAATGTGAAAAGTTTAACGGACGGACGGACGGATGACGGACGCCAAGTGATGGCAATAGGTCACACTGACCCAAAGAGCTAAAAAGGGGCAAGTTTAACGGAATAAATTAGTAGCATGTATAAAATCTGTTAAAGCATAGCAATAATACAAAACTTCATTTTTCTTACATAACTTAATACATAAAATTGATAATTACATGGACGGAATGTTACAGGTAAATAGTTAAATTTTAATTTGCAGCTGTACCATCTACTTGGACCTTATAAATAGCTGCAAATTGTTCGTTTGAGTCTACAATAAATCTTAAATGCTGAGCTTTCACAGGATTGCCTAGATTTATTTCATCTTCTGTAAATTGCCGCCACTGGAAGTAAATTCTGAAATAAAGAATAAAATGTACAGTACAGAAAGAGACATACCATAACTAATCACTGTGATAGTGGGGATGTCTAGGAAAGTGATGGTGATTAACTTTTTACTTGAAAAATTTTTTATTGGGGCAATAAAACTCAAGTTTTGTTGGGACATTTCCTGTTTTACAGGTAAAAATCTAATTAAGCAGGTAGACTTCAAAGAAATTACAGGTAAAACAGGTAATAAAATTAAATCCTCACCACTCTGTTTTATTGCTTTTTAGGTCTATCACAGTGATAGTATGTCTGTGATTTTATGTCTAAAGGATTAGAACTTATGTCTCTCCAAGTGATTTGTTATGGTATGTCTCTTTCTGTACTGTATATAAAACTGGTAATTCAAAAAATCAATTGTTTTGAAAATCTATTTCTTGATTATTTATATACATGTACATGTTTTTCCCAGCACATGTTAAGTTTCTGCATATAAATTTGATATCAATTCATATATTTATATGTTTCTGCAGGAACACATGATATTAATAAAAGAAAACGTGTCCAAGGGACACAGATACATCCGCCAGATCTTCTATTCAGCAAACAGGACTGCAGAGAAAACTTTGACAAATTACTCTATAATGCAAAATGTGTCAAATTGAGAAAGTCCTTAAACCGTATGAAGTTTCCTTAAATAGGAGAGACACAGAACAACTCATCATAGCAAAGCTTTAGACCAATACTAAATACACAAGCTGAGAAATCCTTGACGAAAATGTTCAATATATGGCAGTTATGGCTATAATGGGAAAAAAATCAAAGTTATCGCGAGTAGTATATATGTGGTTTTCAGTTCGGATTTGTCGAGGAGCTGGTCGAGGAGCGGTCGAGGAGATACTGTATTAATACTATATTTAATGCCTTTGTATTTGTCGAGGAGCTGTCGAGGAGCTGATGTAATGTCATCGACTTTTGGCTTCGCCATATATGTCTCGCCTTTAGCCTTGGTCTCGCCTATTCAAGTACTTATGTACTAATATTCGATGGCTTCGGATCTGTCGAGGAGCTATTGTTGTAATAGTATATTCTATGGCTTCGGATTCGTCGAGGAGCTATTCTTTTAATAGCATATTCGATGGCTTCGGATTAGTCGAGGAGCTATTGTTTTAATACTATATTCGATGGCTTCGGATTTGTCGAAGATCTATTGTTTTAATACTATATTGTATGGCTTCGGATTTGTCGAGGATCTATTGTTTTAATACTATATTGTATGGCTTCGGATTTGTCGAGGAGCTAATACTATATTCTAACACTTCCAATTTGTCGAGGAGTTATTGTTTTAATAGTATATTCTATGGCTTCGGATTTGTCGAGTTTGGCCTTGCCACATGTGTCGCCTTTGTTTTGGTTTCGCCATGTAAGATGCTTTTATTATTGAAGTTTGGGTCTCGCTTAAAGTCAAAAATTCAAATTAGTTATGCAAATGAGGTGTTACTAATTCAACCAGTTCCCACTAACTTTAATTCTAACCACAAACCCTAACATTTATATATAACCCTTATGTAATAACAGTTACCCTAACCCTAATGTATATAACTAAAACCCTTATGTATATAACTATAACCCTTATGTAT
>MJUU01036635.1:52460-65637 GCA_002080025.1 Modiolus philippinarum | reverse complement strand
ATCTGCACTGTAAAGACATAAGTTGTCGAAATGTGCATATGCAGAAACAAAATTCACAGTACTAGTAACTTCGGTATTTTGTCAATTATCAACAATGGGCCGATGTCACTGCTGATGGACTGTTAATCCTCGAGGGTATTCACCAACCCAGTAGAAAGTACTTCGGTGGTGGCCCGAAAACCAATTCCATTTGAAAACTTTCCATATCTAAATTAAGAAAATTATGTGAGTATCTCCCTCTTGCATAGCTTAGTCATTACCTTATCTAGGCTTTCCTTTTTAGATCCTTAGCTTATTTTGGTTTTCCTTTTAAGATCCTATTGGTTATTTGTTCTCTATCAGCTTTTACACATATTTCGATTCACGGATTCCCAATTGTTTTGATTTGATCTGCATTGAAAAGACATAATTTATCGAAATGCGCATATGCAGTAACTAAATTCACAGTAACTTCGGTATTTTGTTATTTATTACCACTGGGCCGATGCCTCTGCTGGTGGACTGTTAGTCCCCGAGGGTATTCACCAACCCAGTAGCCAGTACTTCGTTGCTGGCATGAAAACTGATTTTATTTAAAAATTTGCTATATCTAAATTTAAGAAAAAAATATGTTAATAACTAAGGAGTATCTCCCTCTTGCATAGCTCTTTTCTTGGCTTATTGTGGCTTTCCTTTTCAGATCCTATTGGTTTTTTGTTCTCTATCAGTTTTTACACATATTTCGGTTCAAGGATTTCCAAATGTTTTGATTTGATTTGCATTGAAGAGACATATTTGTCGCAATGCGCATATGCAGAAACTAAATTCATAGTAATATTTTACGAAAGGATTTGAAGTAAATGAACATGAGACAATAACACATATGTTAATTCCAACAGTTATTAATTTTGATGAGCTGTATGGCCATTTCAGAAATTAATTCCTCATCAGCAGCACTAGAACCCAAACATAGGAAATCCAACAATTTCAAAAAATGCTTATAATGCATACAACCAAACGAAATCCGAATAATCAGTAATATCAAACATATAGCCAAGGAATAAACACTCGGCTTGTTATTTGTAATCACTGGGTCGATACCTCTGTTGATTGACTGTTAGTCCCCGAGGGCATTTACCAGCCCAACAGTCAGTACTTCGATGTTGATCCGAAAGCCGATTTTATTTGAAAACTTGAAATATCTGAATTTTTGTAAATTTTGTTAAAAACTTAAATGTATTTTCTAAATTGAACTCATTTTAGCTGTCCATTCATATTGATTGTCTTTGAATATCGTTTTGTTCATGGTCTTCCAAACGTTTTGAGTTGATCTGCAATGAAGAGAAATAAGTTGTCGAAATGGTCATATGAAGAAGAAAAATTTAAAGCTACTTCGGTTAATTAGTTATTTTTCAACCCTAACTCAATATTATTCTTACTGATAATTTACAAAAATGTTTCGTATCCATATTAACAAACACACTTTCAAACTTTTGAACAGAGTGCCAACAGATTTATAGAATACAACAATCTGTTTCCAAAACAGAATTCTTTGTCCACACTTATCTTATAAATAAACAAATGACTGTTCGCGGTAACTATGACGACAGTGTTTCCACAAGATAAAAGGTTGCTTACTTCGTTCTGAAAGAAATTTTGCTAAAAAATCGGCTAAATATTGGCATAAAGCACCTTTGGCCATTTTAAGAGACTCGATATTCTTTAAAGTGAAATTCTTTTTTAACTGGAACGTTTCTTTCTTTTTAACGACGATTTTTGAATATTTAATTTATCGCTTTGAAATCTTCATTCGTGTTTCTTTTACAGCGGGAAATCTAGTGGTATAAAATTATCTCCCTTCTAGAAAAACTCTCTTGTGTTCATAACGAATTCGGAACAAATTAACAGCATGGCGACGAAAATAAACAATCGACAAAATGTCAAGATTTCAAAAGAAATAAACAAATATAATATTTAGTGAAAATGTCATTCAATTCCCAGATCTTTACTTTGTAGTTAAAAAGTGATTAAAATTGCCTTCAAGAAGAGGTAATATGCGAATTCCTTACATTATTCACTGTCGTGATGAAAATATTCAATGGACAGACTGGTCAAAATCAATTGCTATAGGGCGTTAAAATGCATGTACCCAGACAAGATTATGTGTACAGATAGATTTTTTAACATACTTTATTTATAGGTCAATTTCGTGACGATTCTTGCATAAGAAATGTTGAGATCAAAAAGTCGTTTTATGTTACTAGGCAAAATCATATCGTCTCGAAATAGCGCCATTTTCCTTTTATACCTACGATCTCAAAGGGTAATCATCAACACAAGATTTCATTGTTTCAATCAAGGAAAAGGGCGTGCCTTACGTTAAAGTGCATTCAAAGACCCCATGTGCTTAGAGAGTAAAAATCGATTTTGTTTATATCAACTAGACGGTTGCAAGGTAGAAATGGTCGTTTTAAATGCTTATTTCATTGAAACCACTGCGTGTACCCAGTCCAAAATTTGCAAATGAATCGATAAATATTTAATTGCAAACTATATTTTTTCTTAAATATTTTCGTTATAAAGAATTACCTAGATCCAAAACTGTTTGGAACCAGGTATATTCCGGGAAATCTCATTTTTCATTAAAAAATATGCAAGAAATATCAAAATTTAAAAAAATGTCATTTGTCAATATCAATATACGTCTTATGAACATAACAGGGTGTAAATTTTCATGTTATATGTAACTTTTATCAGGTCTTAACAACGAGTTACACATTGCAATCGACATTTTTATCTGTTCTAAACGAGAGTTCATATTCTTGTTAAATATTCACGCGCAGGTATATTTTACATTATCATTACAGTCAGAAATGTCAATTTATTCGCTTTGCCGACTGGAATTTATAAACATGACAAAAATCAGGAAAATACACTTGAAACTTAAGTTTCCCTGACCTCTTCCAAGTTTTTGTCCTGTTATGCATGGTCAGTCTTGACATTAGGAAAATTCGTGAAATATCCCTTTAAATCTTTATCAGAACAATTATAGCTGTTCAGCGTAAAGTTCAAGCAATAAGTATGTCATGTTAAATGGGTTTTTTGTTATTGTCGAAATGCTTTATTAAATGCAAATTCTTGCAGATAATTACACAGTTTAATAACTGTCGATATAATCATTTTTGAAATGTGCTACATATACACAACTTGTTGATTTTATTACCAGTCATGATTTGATTATGCATCTTAGTGTAGAGTAATATCTAAAAATTTGTGTCAGTGGCCATGAAGTTTGAAGTAGACATTGAGGGAAGCGATACGGAATTGGAAGTTAATGAAGAAAACATTGCATTCACTTTTTCTGGAGAGTTAGGTAAGTAAACAGGTAAACCATAAAGATACTCAACAATGTAACTTTTAAAAAAGGTGTAGTGTTCAAAACTAGTTATGTGTATCACAACGAGTGAAATCAAGCTGTACGGATTCCTACACAAAATATCACCTGTGAATGATCAGAAAATTTATAAACAAAGGGAAACAATGTACACAAAATTTAAACATTATATGGAATATGATCTGCCATGTATTAAAGTCGGGGGCAGGGGAATAGAGTGATGCTATTATATAATTTTAGATATTTCAATAGTCATATTTGATATTACTGATTATTCGGATTTCGTTTGGTTTTATGCATTTTTATCTTTTTTTTTAAATCGTGGATTTCATATGTTTGGGTACTAGTGTTGCTGATGAGGAATAAATTTCTGAAATGGCCATACAGCTCATTAGAATTAATTGCAGTTGAGTTAACATATGTGTTGTGGTCTCGTGTTCATTTACTCCACAACTTTACGTAAAATATTAGCATCAGCAATTTACCGAATTACCAAATCTATTACAAGATATTAATGTAGTGAATTAAATTACTTTATTAAGCCCAAAAACTTAGCAATGGGGCATTTGTGAGTACCGAACAAAACATTTTCTGATTGGTAAATGGAAGCTTTTTTTAACTTTTATCAAGACCAATGCACTTTGATCAACGGACTTCTTTGAAAGTAGAATGTAAATGTAAAGATGGATAACAGGAAACACCTACAATGACTGCAAATTATAATTACATGCCACAATCTGCTATGGAACTACACATGAAGAACACGAATAAGACAAAGACAAACGTAGACAACGATAGGAACTCGGGACAGCCCGACTTGGTAATCCAGAATTGTTCGTAACACTGCATTTCACGGTGATCAGAGTCCTACGCAATACAAAATGTATGTCATTTTTTTTGTAGCACATATATCATTTGAGGATATAATTGGAGTAGAAGAGTCAGAAAATGAGGATGATTCATTCAACCTTTATTACATACAACAACAATCAGAAAATAAGCTTTCAAAGGAAAAGGTGATTTTTACTGCAGAAAATGGTGTATTTGGACAAC
The DNA here is from genome assembly GCA_002080025.1 of Modiolus philippinarum. NCBI lineage: Eukaryota > Metazoa > Mollusca > Bivalvia > Mytilida > Modiolidae > Modiolus > Modiolus philippinarum. The sequence goes on along the minus strand of MJUU01036635.1, from coordinate 61,211 downwards.
TTCGAAAGACAATAACCTCAAAAATATTGGCAGGTAATTGGCACATGTTACATAACTAATTCTTAAACAAAGCAAAGTTCATTTTTGTTTATTTGTTTTGTCTCTGTCAGACTGTCTCAATTCGTGTTGCTGTGAATTGCCGTGATTTTGGATTTATGATTTTAGAATTTCCCCTTTCCTCGTTCTTGCTTCGGTATTCGTTTGCCGATGTATGGAAAACTTTCAATTTGTAAGGAAAGTAGCAGCAATTCAATGCTTTTAACGACTATATACAACACTTAAAGTATATATTAATTTCAAGGAGGGTATGCTTAGGTAAAGAAAAATCGGTTTATCAAGTAGCTGAAAAAAGAAAATAATTGCACGTAAGAAAAAAATGTTCTAGTAGCAGCATAGCATCCATATGTCAGTAAAGTAAGTAAGAACCGAACTGTTAGGTAAAAAAAATAAATTAAAGACAAAGACACATAATTACACAAAGTCGATAGATAATTAACAAAGCAAAATCATCCGAAAAATCGTAATTTTCAACATAGAAATAATCGAAAACGTCAAAGGCAACAACATAATGTCATTTTCTTATTTTGAGAGAAAAACAATTCTTTAAAAATGTAATATCGTTATGTTCCTTAAAATCTTGGTTAGACAAATGAGAAACTTTTGTCGATTTTATCCCTGTACCAAGTTAGCCATATGTGGCGAAAGGAAAGATAATTTAGTAAGCATATCATTAAACTTCTTTTGATGTGGAAAGTAAAGTAGTCAACCTTTTGACCATATATAGCTAACTTGGTACAGGGAGGTCTTCGACAAAAAAATTCTTATTTATCTCAAATTGATTAAAATAAGAGTTTCGTCAGCAAAAACACCTAAATCATTTTTTTAAAAGATGTAAGACAGCTCTATATGGTGTGGGGTTCCTCACTGTGTTGAAGACCATATGGTGACCCCTAGATGTTTTGTTTTTTGTCGTTTTAACCTGGATATGGGATGTTGTCTCCTTGACATTTACCCCATTTCCTTTCTTTTTCATATCTACTACATTTATTAATCTGCAATTATCTCTGACGAATCTGTTACCTTCAAGAGATTTGCGATTGGCTCTGACGGCAATACCGTTACATAAGTATCTTTGACGAATCTTTACCTTCAAGAGATTTGCGAGGGATTCTAACGGCAATACCGTTACATTAGTATCTCTGACGAATCTTTTACTTTCAAGAGATTTGCGATTGGCTCTGACGGTAATACCGTTACATTAGTATCTTTGACGAACCTTTTACCTTCAAGAGATTTGCAATGGATTCTAAAGGTAATACCGTTACATTAATAACTCTGACGAATCTTTTACCTTAAGAGGTTTTCGATGGATTTTTAACGGCAATACCGTTACATTAGTTACAGAAAGGCCAAAGAAAGTGGTCATATTTGTCAACGCTGTTGGAGGCCATGGTCAGGGGAAACAAATATGCGATGATACTGTAGTACCAGTACTTACATTGGCTGGAATTCAAACAGAGGTTATAGGTAAGTATATAGACTTTGTTTCTGCTATGTCAGTGATATACATCCTCAAGCAATATACATCCTCAAGCAATATACATCATTTATGAAATAAAATCTATGTTTTATCTACTGACAAAATATTCACTGAATACGAAAAAAATGAAAACAAAGGATATCTATATTCGCTCATTATGTGTTGTATAATATTCCAAAGAATATTACAAGAAACAGAATTACACTAGTTATATTTTTAATCATATGTTGTTAAAGTTAAAACGAAGTGAATTGTTGCGAGAAAGTTTTAAAAGCTATATGTAGAACACACCTGTACATACAATCTTAAAATTAAATTGAACCTTACATTATCGTTCTAACCAAATAAATTAAGCATAAATGTGCGAAAAAATAATTTTGATAGCCAATGTGTTTATATATATATATTTTATAGAACAAACACACGAAATACAAAACAAAGCTGGAAACAAAAATAAAAACAAAATCACAAAAAAAGGAAACTGAAAAGGTTTCATACCAATAGTAATACACATACCAAAAGCAATCAATTTTTCAAGTAAAACTTAAAGCTAATGTGCAGTATTATGTACTAACAAATGAAATATGAATTTAAACAGTGAACATTAAAAGTGTGCATTCAAATGTTGTGACTAATAGAACTGAAATATCCTTCTCTAAAAACTATTACAAATATTACAAAATAGAAAAAGCCATGTAGCATGACAAACAGTAAATTTCGATATGCTGCTCACCCGTTTCAATGAGTTTCAACCCGTTTCAACCTCTCATCAACAGCATTATAATGCAATAATATGAAAAGTAGTCAGGAAGAAATACTTATTACCAATTCGAAAGGAGGCCAAAACCAGAACTAAGAACATCCTCCGAATGCAATCTTAGTATTTTGAGGGGATAGACTTTTTGAAGAAAACAGTAAATTTTTGAAAAAGGGCAAGTAAAAGGCGTGGACCTCTAATCCATCAGCAGTGTCACCCTGGTATTGTCCGTTGTGGTGTTATATTCATTTCTAGACTTATATACGTTTATACCTTTTACTGGGGCTTCATTCCGTGTATGGCATTCGGTAGACGTCCTTGGTACTGGATTTGGCTTCCTATTTCGATATGTTTGGAAATAAGTACTTCTTTTTGGACTACTTTTGGATGATGGCTTTCCATATTATTTGATTTTAATGATGCTGATGAGAGGTTATTCCTTGAAACACGTTTACCAAAAATACCGAAGTTGCATAAAAATAGTAATATTTTTATGCAACTTCGGTATTTTTGGTACTAGTACAAAATGGTGTGATTACATCAGTGTATTATATAAGGTATTTTTCATGTCATCATTTTTGTACCAATAATTGCTAAAAAAATTATATTCATATCACCACTTTCACTTTTCAAAATTTAAACTGAAATACATTCTCTTTTCAGTGTCACAAAGGGCTAGTCATGCAACAGAATTTGCTGAAACGTACGATTTTACACATGTTGATGGGTATGTATTTACTAAGATGAAAATGTAAGGTGGATATTAAATCTTTGAAGAACAGTGTTGACACAAAATTTGTTTTGGTAACAGGCTGTATTTAGACAAAAAGCTGTTACCATGGTTTGTTTTAAAGTTTAAAAGTCTGTACAAATTCAAAATAAAAAGAAAAAAAAGAATAAAAACTATTTGAATAATTCATCTTGTCAGCATCAATAGGGATAAAAGTGATTGGTCCCCCTCCCTGATATATATCTTTCAATGAATCGTATTATGCGAAATAAGTTTCAATGATAAGTTGAGGTGGGAAAAATAAGTGTTTGCACGGGATGAAACATGATTAAGGAAGTTTGTATTTAGAGATACATACTGTTAGTGCGTGCAAGTTGTCCAAGTTATTTTTGCATTTTTTCTAAGCTCTTCTTTCTTCAATGTAGGAACAATTTCATATACATAAATTATCAGTGCTTGAGTTATTATAGATACTGTTGCCCGTGACAATGATCATGGAGTCGTTTCCTAGGTTTTTGATTACCATAATCATTGTGAAGTGGTTATTATCGATTATTTGCTTGCAAGACGTTTTCAATGATTATTTGATAAAAAGACATCGATTAAACAAAGGAGCATATCCCTCATGCAAAGCTCTATCCTAAGCTTATGTTGGCTTTCTATATAGATCATATTGATTAGTTTTTAACATCTTTTAGTTTACGGTCTATCTAATGTTTAGATTTTATCTGCACTGGAGAGACATAAGTTGTCGAAATGGCCGTATGCAGAAATCAAATTTACAGTATTTATTTAATCATTGATTACCATATTTATACCCCCGCATACAAAGTTTGGGGGTATATAGGAATCACCCTGTCCGTCCGTCCGTCTGTCTGTCCGCCTGTCTGTCTGTCCGTCCATGTACCTTGTCAGCGAATGTTCTCCTAAACGGCTGCTTGGATTTTGATGTAATGTTACACATATGTACACAGATGTAGTACAGATGTAGTACACCATCTAAAGATGTGCATGAGGGTATATAGGTGGTGCCCGAAATATTTAAGGGGATATAATTCGTCTTTGAATATTTTCTGAAGAAGGGGGAACGAACCTTGTCAGTGCATGTTCTCCTTAACAGCTGCTTAGATTTTGATGAAATGTTACACAGTTGTAGTACACCACCAGAAGATGTGCATGTAGTAATATGGTTGCAATCTGTAATTTGAAGGGGATATAATTTGTCCTTGAAAATTTTCTGGAAAAAGGGTGAGAGTGTGATCCTTGTCAGTGCATATTCTCCTGTTCTCGTAAACTACTGCCTAGATTTTAATGAAATGTTGCACAGTTATAGTACACCACCTGAAGATGTGCATGAAGTAATATGGGTGCTGTCCGAAATTTAAAAGGGTAGATAATTTGTCTATTAATATTTTCAGGAAAAAAGGGGGAGGTATATCATTTTGTTCATACTTGTATTGTGTCCACATTTGTACTGTCTCCACAACTGTATTGTGTCCATTCACAATTAAATTTACACTTGCCATTCGGCGACAGCTCTAGTTTGTTCAACTTTGATAAAGAAACTTTCAATAAATGATTATCGATCACATTCTCCAAAAAGGAATTCCCTGTAAAAATTGGTAATTACAAATTTCAAATGGTTATTAAATTGCCAGCAGACAGACCGGTGAAATTATCCAATTTTCAAACTGTTTTTCAAACCATAATAATATGTTATACACAACAATCAATATTTGGAGACATTATATTTTGCATAACCTACTTTTGTGGAAGGTAAATGTGTGTTAACCCCTTTAAGTGCATATCTATAATTTACGTGATATTTTCATGTACGTTAATAAAACAAATGAACAAATAAAGGGAGATAGAGTAAATGTACATTTGACAAAATTCCTAGAAATACATGATAAGATTAAACAAATGGGACAATGCTTTTATTGTTACTCTTCATTTCATCTTGAATTCACTATGGGGCCTCAAAAAAGAGCAAACACTCTTGCCTTAAAGTAAGTTCAAGACGGCCTCTAGCACGAATTTGGGTGGAATTCACTTTGGAAACGCTACTTCCATGTAAGCATTTTGTCATGGCTGCGGGGCACGGTGCGGGGTCGTCAACAAGCATAACATATCGGGCAAAGTACTCTTACAAACAATATCATAGGTCACCGACAAAGCGACCAAAAGACAATACAATATATAAACGACCACAGATCACTCATCGAGTTTATTGTAAGAAACTTGGCAAGTAAAATCGGGAGATGTAGGCAATATATTCAGATGACCAGACAAATAGTTAATTTTTACAAAACAAGAAAGCCAAATGTTGAATTTGATAGTGCATTTATATGAGAAATTCACCCATGAACAAGTAGGGGTCAGAGAATGATAAGCCATGCTCTATGAAATGTAGTGCAAGGAGCTTTATCTTTACGGTTTATTATGAAACTTGGATACTCTTGTATTTTGAAAACACTGGGCCGGACCAGAGGCCCCGAGGGTATTCTCAAACCCTGTAATCAGATATTTATACCGTGCATTTTTTCTTTTTTTTTTCATTTTAAGAAATCTCTAAATTCTAACCCCTTAAAATATTGACGATTTATTTCATATATATAAAAATACATGTTTTGCAATGGCCACAAATTAATGTAAAAAAACAAAGTAGAAATGGTATTGTAGGCCACAAATAAAAAGTAAAATTAAACCAAATATGCAAACTGAAAAACAGCTACAAATATCCAAAACGGTTGGAAAGAAGAGTGTGCCAAACGTTTCGGCCAGTACGGCCTTCTTCTAGGGGCAACTGGGACAGAAAAACAGAAAAAGATGTAGAGGATACGAGAGGAAACTACTTACTAACTTTCCATCCATTTTGGATATTTTTAGCCGTTTTTTTAGTTTGCATATTTGGTTTAATTTTACTTTTTATTGTGTGGCCTACCATACCAGTTTTACTTTGTTTATACCATATATAGCTATCGGGTGTTGTCCTTTGCAATTGCTTTGGGCTTCTATTTCGATATTTTTATGTTGTTCTTGATTATATCTTTCCCTTTGATTTGATTCTAATGCTGTTGATGAGCAGTTACTAATGTACACATGTATATCATAACACACTGTGTTGAAGACCGTACGGTGATCCCTAAATGCTTTATTTTTGGTCGTTTTAACCTGGAGATGGGATGTTGTCTCCTTGACATTTACCCCATTTCCTTTCATTTTCATATAATTTACTGTTAATTATGCAAATTAAACATGCTTAGTGCAGTTGGAGTTGACATATGTTTTATTGTCTGATGTTCATTTACTCCATATCCTTTCGTAAAATATTGTATTTTGAAACCACTGAGCCGAAGCAACTTCTGGCGGACTACTGTTAATAACACAACTTTGGTATTTTTTTAAAAATTTAAGTTGATGCCAATGATGGTGGACCGAGGGTCCGAGGTTATTCCCCAGGCCAGAAGTCAGCCTTGTCTTGCTTTAAAATTTGCTTTGCGTTTCAAGAAATTTACTGTTTATATCAAAATTCTAACCCTTTTAAATACTGAGGCTTTATTCCGTGTATTGCACTCGGTTAATGTATTGAGCACAGGATTGGTCTCCCATTTCGATATTTTTGGTAATGGGTACTTTCTTCTGGCTATTTTTAGGGTTTGGCATTCCATATTATTTGATATTAATGCTGCTGATTAGAAGTTTCTCCTTGAAAAGGGTGTACAGTATAAGAAAATTGACTGTTTATTGACCGTTTATCAAGCAACTTGGGTAAATTTTGTATTTTGAAAAGATTTATTTCGGATGACCACAATAAAAGTATATGAATAGTCAAACAATTCCTGTAAAATATATATATGTACAATATATGTACATTGTCGGAAAATATAAAATTTATTTGACGAGCTTTAGAAACAGGTAGAAATGCGAGGTTTACCGAGCATTTCTCACCTGTTTCGCAGCGAGTACAAATAAATTTTATATTTCCGACAATGTACGTATATTGTTTTTATCCTGCAATTATTTAAACCATATTTAAAAATGCATTTTCTTAGTGCAGCGGGACCAGGAAGACAGTAAACAACTTCGGCCATTTTGGTATAATCCCTGACGTCATAAGATAATTTATACTGTGACGTCAAACTATTCGAGGTTTCAAACCAGTCGCCTTGTCTTTTCTTCATTCAAAATCGTGGACCAGTTACCAGTCTACCCTACGAATACAAAAAACAATATTCGTAGGGTCGTATTCGTCTAGTAAATACCACCATTGCAGGATAAAAACAATGAAAGGATATAGAGTAAATGCAGTTGAGACCAGCACTACTAAAGTCAAATTGTCTGAATTTACCAATTTTTGTCTGATTTTGTCTGAAAAATTACTCGACATTCTTTATTGTCTGGAATATATATAAAAATTCTCGACTTTGTCTGAATTTTTCTTAATTATTTCTTAAAATTCTCGACACTATTCTTAATTATCTTGACGCATCTCTCAAAAGTATGAAATATGCCTGATTGTGTCTCGACACATTCTCGACAGTCTGAACTGAGAATGAATTTGTCTCAACACATTCTTAACTGTATGAACAATGTCTCAAATAGTCTCAACTTATTTTTGATGTTCTGAATATGTCTGGATTTATTCTCGACAGTCTGAACAGAGTCTGAATATGTCTCGACATATTCTTGACAATCTAAACAATGTCTGAATATGTCTCGACATATTCTTGACAGTCTGAACAGTTTCTTAATGTGTCTCGACATATTATCAACTGTCTAAAATGTTATGATCAACCTAATTTGTATGAAGACAAATAAAAGAACAATTTGATTTAATTTGTAAAATAAATTTCTGATGAAATCGCAAATCTAAAATAAATTAGAATAGAAATTAATTTATTAAAAATAATAAAATTTCAAAAACTTATAAAAAAGTGATTCTTACTGCCAACTCATACCATTAAACTGTGTGCAATATACTAGTACAACAGGTATTTACCCCTCTTATGCATTTATTCAGAGGGCCAAGGTCACAACCTAAATCAACTAATATACTCAATGAGGAAAATAAATACGTACATTGCACTACATGTATGTATAAGCTACATATACTCACCAAATTATAAATCATTTGATATGTATCTTCCATTTGATGCGCAGTAAAATGATGTTATGTCTGCTTTTCTATATATGAGTACTTAATCTGTCCTAGAAAATCATTTTAGCTAGCACATAAAAAATACCTTGCTAGAATTAAGCAGACATTTGTACAGATTAATTCCACACGAATATGATCCTACGTCTGGGCAAGTAATCATAGGGGAGCGCATTCAGTTATAAAATCCAAGTAATTACTCATTCGGCACATATCTATATTTTAGATCTGTTACAACCCAAACTGAATGAAGAGTCAACACATAATTCCTGAATAGTTTGATCTTTCAAGTATAATATTTTGATGATTGTTTCAAGTATAATATTTAATCCCCATACCCAGAATTTAAATTGAAATAATACATATAGAACTTATTAAGTAAGAAGTCTGTGAAGGGTATCTAAATTATTTGTCCCAACAAGGACAATGAGCAAGCAGTTTGTATAGTCAATTTGAAATCTTAACAGCAGAAATTTAATGACGTCTTCAGTAGTTCTTAGGTGTCCCTCCTTATTAGCTTGTCTCATAAAATTTTTATTCACAAATATAAAAAATGTTCGGGGGGG
>MJUU01036635.1:4488-51744 GCA_002080025.1 Modiolus philippinarum | reverse complement strand
AAATGGTGAGAAATTTCCATTTTCCATACAAAATTAAGAATATCGCGAACATGTCGAGAAATTTCTAGACAAAATTAAGAACATCGAGAATATGTCAAGAAATTTCAGATATAATGCATAATGTTAAGAATGTCGAGAATTTTTTCAAGAATTTTTCATGCATATTTAGACTGTCGAGAATGTGTCGAGAAATTTTAAGACAAAATTAGTACAATTAAGAATTTGTCGAGAAATTTCAGTCATACTGGAGAATGTTAAGAATGTCGAGAATTTTATCAAGAATTTTTCATGCAAATTCAGACTGTCGAGAATGTGTCGAGAAATTTTAAGACAAAACTAATAGAATTAAGAATTTGTCGAGAAAAATTAGGCACTAAATCAGACATTAAAGGATGTCGAGTAATTTTTCAGACAAATTCAGACGAAAATTGGTAAATTCAGACAATTTGACTTTTGTAGTGCAGGTCTCTACAAATAAATGGTAAACAAGGAATGGAACAACACTTTTATGTTGTGCTTCATCTTGAAGCTTTAAGTCACCATGAGGTCTTCAACAATGTCGGGCAAAACTACAGCCATGCTTCGCATTAATTAAAGAATGCATGTAAAATAAACAGGCAAAGCGTTCTTACAACTGCTGGCACCCATCGTTAAAAGAACAAACAGAAGACAACCGCAACATATAAACGACCAAAGAGCTATCATCGGGTCAATTGAAAGAAAACTTGACAATATTGAATAGTGAGTTGTGGGCATTATAAGCAGGGGAGTAGAATATCATTTTGAAATTACAATAAAACAAAATGTCAAAAGTTTGAAAATATGATCGTGTATCCGTATGAAAAATTCTCTCAGGAACAAGTACACCATAACTAAAGAACAAGTACACCATACCTAAAGTCTGATGAATAAAAAGCGTAGAATATACCAGCCAACCAATATAAACTTGATGAGGGGTTGTGCTGTTCAGACCAACATGGTAAGTATATCCTGCTATGCACACATTACCTCTTATGTGGAAAATATAGAATTCCTAGGGGTAGTACGCTTACAAATCCTTTAATAAGGAGTATATCTCCCTCATGCATAGCTCCGTCCTAAGCTGAATTTTGGCTTTTCTATTTAGATCTTTCTGGTTATTTGTTCTCTATCAGCTTAACATGGTTTTTGGTTAATCGACTCCAAAATGTTTTAGTTTGATCTGCACTGAAGACACAAAAGTTGTCGAAATGTGCGTATGTAGGAAATAAATTATTAGTAACTTCGGTATTTGATTTATTTACATTGTTTGTAGTACTTATTATGCACTTAGCAGTAAAAATATTAGAAAAGAAATGTGTGTGTTTTTGTAATTTGTCATTTTGCGCCATGTTGATCTATTATGATTTCAAAAAAAAAGAGTCAAAGCACAGTTATGTATTTTTCCTATGTAAAATATTCCCATTTCGCATTTTACAGTGTCGTAATCATGGGAGGTGATGGCACTGTGTCAGATATATGTAATGGTCTGATGATATCAACACAGAAAAATGCCGGTGTGGACCTGAATGATCCCAATTCTGTTTTGAAAACAATGGAATTACCTATAGCGTTCATACCTACTGGTAAGCTGGAGTACTGTGTCTTAACGTAGCATACAAAATCAATTTAAATACGCCTTTAATACGAATAGATGATTTTAAAAATTTAATTCTATTGTCTGTTTTGTCTTATTGGCTTAATTCTAGTGATGTTTATACCTCATATGTATATAAAGATTCGTTTAATTGTTACATATTGTAGTAACTTCATGTATAGAAAATTTTCTTTCACCTGTCTTAAACTGAGATATCAATAACACAAAATATGGGTAATGATAGAATTGCCGATCAGAATTGTCAAGAGCCGAAGTCCAAGAGGCTAATAGATAAAGCAAAACCATCAGAAAAAATGTCAAATTCAATGGTCCTGACTTGGTACAGGCATACTGACTTGGTACAACATGGACTTATCCGCAACCTAGGGTCCAATGCTTTCTCGATGATATTGTTTATATATAAACGTACTACAACTTATTGCAGATTCAGATTCAATATTTTGTTTACGTGTCAATTTTTAAATATACAATATATAATATAACATAATACATGTATATATACATATAATGCAAAAGCCACTCAATACAGAGAAAGAGAACTAAACAAGATAAATAAATCAGAATATTTTACATTGTAGTGTAATCCAATGTTATCACGTGGAAATTGCTGTTTTATACTGATTTTAATGGAATGATTTTATCTAAAGTTTCTGATTATGTAGAAACAATTATTATAGAATATTATAAAACATTTTGTCATAAATAATTTCATAATCTCCTCTAATTCAACTTTGCTGTTTATTTTCCCCATTCTGAACCTTCTCCTTTAAGGAATATACTATTGTAAGTGGTCATTCGAATTAGAACATGGTCAGATCTTAGTGACCGCTTTGGTATATCTGTTTCTCAGACGACATAAGATCTTTCCCTTTTACAACTTATGTTTGTTCTTTTCTTCTACTGGATTTGCTCTCATTTTCGGAACTGACAAGTTCAACAATATAGGCGTCTAGTTAGAAAGTGGAGAAGCTTTCACTTCCTCTGGTCCTCGTTTGTTTTTAGTTGGGTCCGTGTTTTTCATACGCATGTTTGTTCTCATTTTTTTCTGTAATAAATTTCCAAATGTATACCGAAGCAAGAGCCAAAAATCGTATATCCAGAATGCATGGCAATATAAGGATTACATACAGACAGAGAACGTAAATGACGAAGACGAAACAAACAGTACATAAAACAAACGCCACAAAAAAAAAAAAAAAAAAAAAAATAAGACACTAACAGTGTGAACCCCTTAAAAACAGGAGTGTCATCAGGTGTTCCGGAAGGGTGAGCATGACCTGCTTCATATGTATTTGTATTTGTTTCTTTGTGTTTACGACGTTGTCATTGTTTTTATACGACCGCAAAAATTTTGCGGTCGTATTATGGTATGGCGCAGTCATCGGCGTCGGCGTCTGCGTCGGCGTCGGCGTCTGTGGCCAGTATAACTTTGTTTCTAGTGGACGGATCATCTTCAAATTTCAGTATGTGGTATTTTGGCATAATGACAATCCCGGGTTTTAATTTCGGGTTTGTGGCCCCACCCGTTTAAGAAAAAGGGGTTAAATTAGGTGTTGTCACATATTTGACTATAGAATCTTTATTATTTATCGGATTTTGATGGGGTTTCTTTGAGTAAACTCCTTAGAAAATTTCCAATCTGATGTATGCCAACGGATTCACGTGGCATGTACCGTTCACGAGATAAATGGGGCCCAAAAGGGGCGAATTTCAAAAATTTAATTTTTTTATTTTTAGAGGATTCCTTATGAAAAATTAACATAGCGCTCTACTATTAGATTTTTGGTAACTTGTTTCCTTACCCAGCTATGAGGGGCCAAAGGGGGCCAAAGTCATAAATTTACAGATAACCTAAAATTTTTATTTTTCATCGGATTTCGATGTGATTTGTTTCTTTGGATTCCTCTTGATGTAAGCTTTCAGTAGTATGCCAACGGATTAGGCGTAGTTTTACCGTTTCCGAGTTTTGAGGGGCCAAAGGGGGCCAAAATCATAAATTTACAGATAACCTAAAATTTTTATTTTTCATCGGATTTCGATGGGATTTTTTTCTTTGGATTCCTCTTCATGTAAGCTTTCAGGATAATGTCAACGGACTTGGCGTAGCTCTTACCGTTTCCGAGCTATGAGGGGCCGAAGGGGGCCAAAATCGTAAATTTACAGATAACCTAAAATTTTTATTTTTCATCGGATTTCGATGGAATTTTTTTCGTTGGATTCCTCTTGATGTAAGCTTTCAGTAATATGTCAACGGATTTTGCCTAGCTCTTACCGTTTCCGTGCTATAAGGGTTCACAGGGGCCAAAACTGCAAATGTGCAGATTACCTAAAATTTTTATTTTTCATCGCATTTTGATGGGTTTTTTTCTTTGGATTCCTCTTGATAAAAGCTTTCAGCAGTATGTCAATGGATTGGGCGTAGCTCTTACCGTTTCTGAGCTATAAATGGTCAAAGAGGAATCATAAGGAGTCATAAGGGCTAATTTTTATTTTCCATGGTTTGTGTCCAGCTAATTACTGGGTCAATCTCCTTATTGCGTCCTTCTAATTATTGTGTCAAGCTCTTTCGTTTGTCCATACTCGCTTTAAATTACACTTTTTCAAATTTCAGTGGACGACATGCTGCGGTCGTATCATGCTGCGCTCGGCGTAGCCCTTTATTGCTTCTTTTCTTTTGACTGACTGACAGTTTCTACTTTCACTTTCTTGTAGTCGTCTCGACTTTATATTGATTGTATACTTATGAGGTCTTACCACGATTTAATTATCACGGAGCCTAAATTTCTATAAATAATTTATTACATCAAAATGTCAGACAAATGTAATGGACATTCTTGTTTGTTATAACTCTGCACATTTGGAGATTGGACACAGAAGACATCATTAAACAGCAGAAACAAAGATTAATATAGTAATATTCCTTAAAATCTGTCAAATTAATTCTATTTTCAATTGAAATTTTTACATAGCAGTTTTTACTTTGCTGTCATCGGAGAGTTCATAGCTTATGAAGAACGCCATATTTGAACTGAGATAATTATACATAAACCCAGTATTTGCGGATTCATTTTCGATTTTGTCTCTTTTTTATATCATTAATTTTAAACTTAGTTATAGGTTCATGCAATGGTATAAATAATGTTTTCATGGATAATTTATTTTATAGGTTCATGCAATGGTATAGTAAATGTTTTCATGGATAATTTATTTTATAGGTTCATGGAATGGTAAGGTAAATGTTTTCATGGATAATTTATTTAATAGGTTCATGGAATGGTATGGTAAATGCTTCCATGAATAATTTATTCCATAGGTTCATGGAATGGTAAAGTAAATGTTTTCATGTATAATTTATTTTATAGGTTCATGGAATGGTATAGTAAATGTTTTCATGTATAATTTATTCTATAGGTTCATGGAATGGTATAGTTAATGTTTTCATGGATAATTTATTTTATAGGTTCATGGAATAGTAAAATTAATGTTTTCATGAATGATTTATTTTATAGGTTCATGGAATGGTATAGTAAATGTTTTCATGGATAATTTATTTTATAGGTTCATGGAATAGTATAGTAAATGTTTTCATGGATAATTTAATATTTTATAGGTTCATGGAATGGTATAGTAAATGTTTTCATGGATAATTTATTTTATAGGTTCATGGAATGGTATAATTTATTTTATAGGTTCATGGAATGGTATATTAAATGTTTTCATGGATAATTTAGTTTATAGGTTCATGGAATGGTAAAGTAAATGTTTTCATAGATAATTTATTTCATAGGTTCATGGAATGGGATAGTAAATGTTTTCATGGATGATTTATTTTATAGGTTCATGGAATGGTAAAGTAAATGTTCTCATGGACAATTTATTTTATAGGTTCATGGAATGGTATAGTTAATGTTTTCATGGATAATTTATTTTATAGGGTCATGGAATGGTATAGTTAATGTTTTCATGGATATTTTTTTTATGGTTTCATGGAATTGTATAGTACATATTTTCATGGATGATTTATTTTATAGGTTCATGGAATGGTAAAGTAAATGTTTTCATGGATGATGTATTTTATAGGTTCATGGAATGGTATAGTAAATGTTTTCATGGATAATTTATTTTATAGGGTCATGGAAAGGTATAGTAAATGTTTTCAGGTATAATTTATTCTATAGGTTTATGGAATGGTATAGTTAATGTTTTTATGGATAATTTATTTTATAGGTTCACGGAATAGTAAAGTAAATGTTTTCATGGATAATTTATTTTATAGGTTCATGGAATGGTAAAGTAAATGTTTTCATGGATAATTTATTTTATAGGTTCATGGAATGGTAAAGTTAATGTTTTCATGGATAATTTATTTTATAGGTTCATGGAATGGTATAGTAAATGTTTTCATGTATAATTTATTTAATAGGGTCATGGAAAGGTATAGTAAATGTTTTCATGTATAATTTATTCTATAGGTTCATGGAATGGTAAAGTAAATGTTTTCATGGATAATTTATTTTATAGGTTCACGGAATGGTGTAGTAAATGTTTTCAGGGATAATTTATCTTATAGGTTCATGGAATGGTATAGTAAATGTTTTCATGGATAATTTATTTTATAGGTTCATGGAATGGTATAGTAAATGTTTTCATGGATAATTTATTTTATAGGTTCATGGAATAGTAAAGTAAATGTTTTCATGGATAATTTATTTTATAGGTACATGGAATGGTATAGTTAATGTTTTCCATGGATGTAAAGATGTACTTACCTCAACACTACACATAGTAAAGGGTAACTACAACAACAAATTACGATTCTTGTTATTTATTTCTAAGACTTATCAAATATCTTAGTAGCTTCAATTAAGATATTTGTAGGAAATGTTAGAATTACAATATCCCTATGATCTACATCATATAATTTAAAGATGCTGGTTTTGGTGTATCATTTGTTAATATGTAAACAGGTTTTTTAGTAGCTTTTTAACTACATCTCATATCTGTACATGTACAGCGAAGGTTTCTAAAAAACCTAAGAGATACATAATATGTCGGGGTTCTGTTTTTGCACTGCTGCTAATTTTGGTCCAGACGTTTTACCCTAAAAATAATTTCTAAATTTTTGAAAAAAATTCAGAAGATTTATTCTCATACTATGCTCATTTGTAAATTTGTTCAATGATTTAAATGGATTATCCTCTGTTCTTAAGAAATAGCTAATGTTTTGCATTCCCTTCTCATATAGTTTTCTATTCATTGATATGTTGTGTTTTATTTGTACATGAGAGTTACCAAAATATATCCCTTCTGTTTTCATGCCCTTGTAGTTGAGTTCAAAGCAATTAGCTGATATGCCTTTCCGAAAAATTCAATTTGACATCAATGTCCTTGTGTAGAGATCACATTTTAAGAGAAAATTTTCCTGAAATTACACATATCTTAATCATGATAATGCTTTCCTATGACTGTTATATGAATCACCTAATAATTTTTAATCGACTGGAACTTCATGGATTTACAATATAAAGAAGCGTCCTCCAAATTTAAACCACCATTATTCAGTTTCAGTAACACTATCTCCATCTCTATTTATGATAATGTAAATATGATTTTTTTTATATCTTGCAAAAACCCTGTTTGGTCGATGAGATGAAACAAACATAAGATATGTTAGTATTAGGATTATCAAACCTTAAAGGCTATTAATATCTCCTAATAAATTGATTTTTCCTTTTCCCAATCACATATAATGTTTTTGATCACAACTTTTTTAATCTCATGATTTTAATTTTCAATATCTTCAAAATCCCCATTCAACCCTTGCCTCAATTGTCAGTTGCCAATGTATATTTTATCAAATCTTAGGTTTTATTTAGTTGTTACTAAATTCAAAGGTACTGCAGTATCTTTTATTCGTGAGAGATTAGTTTTACTAAGAAACTATGAATTAGAATCCATCTGAATCATCAATATTTTCAGGTAATAAA
The DNA here is from genome assembly GCA_002080025.1 of Modiolus philippinarum. Lineage (NCBI taxonomy): Eukaryota > Metazoa > Mollusca > Bivalvia > Mytilida > Modiolidae > Modiolus > Modiolus philippinarum. The sequence continues at coordinate 44,121 of MJUU01036635.1, read as the reverse complement.
CGTAAGGGTAACCTGCTAGGTAATTTCAGCGATGGAAAAATGATTGGGTATGCAACATTCTGTTCTGGTTATGCTATACAACATGAAATAACACAGGCTATAATAGATTATAGATGGATTGGATTTTATAGAGGTTTACGTAAGTGATATAGCCGTTAATTGTGAGGACAGCTGACTTTGTCAGTATCAAGGTAGTTTTTCTGGAAACTGGTTTCTTTACTGTGTTGCATAAAGTCGACAAAATGCAATCTTAACTTTCCCTGGAAATAAACTTGAATGGTTTTATATAGATTTTTCTTAACTTTGCATGTAGTAATAAAGAGTTCTTTGCTTTTATATACAATTAAGCCGAATGATTTAACATCTAAGGGACAGAAGTATGCATTAGATTATATGAATCGTTGAAAAAATGCTACAATAAGCAAAATGGACAGTCATGGGGAGTTCAAAAAATTCCAACACGTTGAAAATGATAGAAATTTTCTTCCTTGTCATGAGTATAGCGACAACTTAATCAAAACATTTTCAGTAAAGTATTTTATATATTATAATTGCACTCAACAAAACTTCACCATATGGAATATCCCACATTTTCGGTCTCTTCACACTACATAGATTGAAACAAATGGGCAAAATTCAAATGGATTTGTATAGAACTACTTTTTTTGCGTTTTAATTATTTAATATTCTACTTACAGTTGCCTTACTCTGGTATGTGTTAATTCGTCCATACCGGGAGGTAGATGTTGAAATAACCTATGAATATTTGTAAGTTCTATTGGTTATGGATCTAATTAGGTAACTGTGATATATATTTACTTGTGGATCTAATTAAGGAACTGTGATATCTTTTACTTAAGTTCTGTATGTAGACAATAAAAACTATGCTTACAAACTAAACCATAAAACTGTCCAGGGTAATTCTTTCCGAGTTCCTTAATAGAGTATGCTTCATCACGAAAAAATATCTTGAGATGACATGAAAATGACATCAACCAATCCGCTACCAAACAGATCTTTCAAAACACTATATGCCTCACTGATGTCACTCCCGGTTTTCATGGGAGTTCACACAATGAGTGCCTTAGGTTTTGGTACCATCTTTTTATTTCCGTGCATTGTACCTGTCTCACGTCCTTGTTTTGTCTTTGTTTTTCTCTGTTGCCATTTTTTCCATGTCTTTGGATTTTGATTTTTGTGGTCTTCCCTTGTTCCTTCGGTATTCTACTGCCGTTGTTTGAGACCATCTTTTACCACGATAAGTAATTTTGTCAGGAGCTGAGCAAGGAGTTTCTAATGCATTTGGCAGACCCATAAATGTGCCATTTCTTGTAAAGGCCCTTGTGAAGCAAAGGAATCCAGTTACGAAATAGACCGTCTAAACAGAACCGTTTGGTGATTGTTAATAATATCCTATTGGGTATTTCCATTTATTTATGTTGCAAATATTTTCAAGATTTTTCCATAATGCATTCAAAACAGGAGAGATTTATTAGTTTGAAGTGCCTTTTCACTGTCATAAATAAAAGCTACAGCTTCCAAGGTCCTTTATCAAAACTTTGTAATATCTCTGTAAGCACATAGACAAAACTACGCCCACCTGTGTAGTTAACATCCATACCTGAAACGACTATTCATTAAAACGATGTGTTTCTGGTAACAATGAATGAAAACTGACTTGATATTTGAAAAAGATAAATATTCAAACACAGCATCCTTTAATAAGATGAAATCGTTTCAACAGAAATTTTACTAGTTCAGGTTTACACTGAAAAAAAAAAAAAACGTTACACTTAAGCAATGTCTTGTTAGAGAATGAAATTCTACGACAGCAGACTTCAATATGTTTTCTTACCATAACTGATAGTATGTGTTTTATCATTTGTAAAATATCGTATATAAAAATAGGTATTACAACATAAGCTTAAACCTTAATAGGTATACTATATAAGATACATACTAATGTACATATTTTAAAAGAATCGCTCATCAAACTAGGCAAAACACAAATCACCAAAAGTGAACATACCGTATTCTGGTTTTAACCTAAACGATAGGTGATTTGAATATTTCCTTGCCATAAACTATGTACTGACCTGAAATCCGATTTTATTTGGAAAATAGCAATATCTAAATTTATTAAAATTTTGTTGAAACTAAGGAGTATTTAGATCATATTTGGTTATTTGTTCTCTATCAGTTTTGAATATCTTTGAGTTTATGGTCTTAAATATGTTTAGATTTTGTCTGCACTGAAGAGACATACGTTGTCGAAATTGCCATATGCAGAAACTAAATTTGCAGTAACTTCGGTATTTTGTTATTTGTTACAACTGGGTCGATGCCATTGCTGGTGGACTGTTAGTCCCCGAGGGTAATCACCGGTCCAGTAGTCAGAACTTCCCGTGATGACCTGAAAGACGATTTTATTTGGAAAATTGAAATGTCTAAATTTATGTAAATTTTGTTGAAAAATAAGGAGTATCTCCCTCATGTAAAGCTTTGTCCTTGGCTTATTTTGGCTTTCCATTTTGATCATATTTAGTTATTTGTTCTCTATCAGTTTTTGAACATCTTTGATTGTATGGTCTTCCAAATGTTTAGATTTTATCTGCACTGAAGATACATAAGTTGTCGGAATGTTTGCAGTAACTTTGGTATTTTGTTATTTCTATATCATTTAGTTTTGCACACATATTTTAGAGACGAGGATGAGCCAGATGTTATGCCAGACGAAGAAAAGGCAAGTCAAAAAGGTAAAGTATTCGTCTTATGGAGTATGATATTTTTGTATGTTGTAATTTAACAGAAGAATGAAATAAAAGGGACAACAGGAAACATCTACAGTGGCTGAAAATTATAATTACATGCCATAATCTGCTAGGGAACTACACAGGAAAAACACAAATAAGACAAAAGACAAACGTTAACAACGATAGGAACTCGGGACAGCCGGACTTGGTACCGGCACTAGCAAAAGCCAGCGGTAGAGTTAAACCGGTAAATCTGTCCCTATTCCCTATAGTATAATAAACATACGAATAAAACCCAATATAGGTAGACTACTAACTCCGTGAAGCCTTCTTTCTCAGAATCTTGAAGGATATTGCATGTAATTTTTACTAGTGAGAAAACCTTATAATCCACAAGAGTTCACTTTAATTTACTATATAAAACCAAGATCGATGCTACCGTCAACAATAACAAGACCACAATAATTTCTTTATCATCCTTCCCTTTGGTTATATCAGCCTCTAGAGCACTTCCGTAAAAGCCGTATCGGTTGTCAGAAGTTGACCTGGATGTATCAAGCTATTCTCCCAATGTCTCAAAGGCAATAATTTTTCTTGAAGTTTTCACACGAAATCAAATCGATATAAATAAACATATATTACATTTGCCCTTTTCGATTTTGTATTCAAAACAGTATCATAATTACACAAATAGATATACTAGACGTCAGAAAAAGTACAGAAACTGGAACGCTGATATATCCTGCAGAACTTTGAACCGAAGGTTGCTACAACATTCAAAATCAACATTATTTCGAGTAGTTCTGTCAAAATATGAATTCAATTACAAAACATTCGGTATTAAAATAATTGTATAATACAAAGAAGGTAAAAATTGATGACACGAAGAAAATGACATGTAAGTCGAATTTCCCGCTCAATTTTGGGAGAATTGAAACCTCAAGTTCAATAATTACATTACTTAGATATTGAATAAAGGATCATCATCACGTTATCGGGCTTTTGACAGCTGAGTTTTTATTAAGTACAATCCAGAATATTAAGATTGGGACTCGTTTGCTAACGCTCACCGGCTCCCTTTTCTTCATATCATGGCTTACGGTATGGCTGCCAAAATCCTAATAACATATGCCTATCAGCTTTTTAACATATTTCGGTTTAATGATTTTCAATTGTTTTCATTTGATCTGGATTGAAGTGACATCAAATGTCGAAATGGTATATCATACTTATATTTATCAAGGTTATATATAATATTGTGTCATCAAATAATAGAAAAATACTTTAAGCGTTGTTAATAACTTGAGACAAACAATTAATACCAAGGCGGATTCAGATTTTTTGGTTAATATTAGCATATCAAGAAGCGAACTGTGCGTTTTTGAAAACTACAAGCACAGTACATCTTATTATTGTATTGTTGAAATTTATCATTGCAACCTACTGAAATTAAAAACTATTAATTTGATAAAATGCTCTATTTAACTTTTTATTGCTTTTTATCTTTGACAGTCATAGAGAGGAAGAAAATAATAAATCTACTGGCTATGACTTACGACTTTGACTTTGAAGACAATTCAAGTCAACAGCAAGTCCAGAGAGACCAATTTGATTTACTTGACTACAAGATGTGCAGTCGATCTGCATTATGGAAACATTACATTAATTTTGGTCAGATTTTAACAAAAGAGCATGTAAGTGCACTTATCCTTATGGTATAATGTAATCATATTGTTGATTTTAAATGAGGAAATTATATTTTGATGCTAAACGAGACAGGATCAGGGGTATTTAATCATGAGATAAACCCATGTGACAATCCTCCTTTTTGGTTAATTACTGACCTTTATCAAAGTTGCACCTTGAAATAAAATATCAGTTTTTTTCGATGATTTTCATACTACATCCGTCTTTTATTCTAAAAAGTACTATTTCTGTGTAATCTTCCATGGTGAGCGTTGTTTTTAATGCAAATTTTAAAACAAAGAAAGTAGGAATATTATCTGTAGAAGGATTTTTCGTCAGTGGAAAAATTGGATTTACACATTTTCAAGTAAAATTTGACCACATTTTTCATGGACAATTTTAAAAGGGACAACTGAATCTATGACTGATATTAGATGCGGACAAAATTGATACAAAATTGTGTTTGATTTGTATTTTCCTGATGGAGTTGGCTGACTCAGCCGTTTAACAATGATTTTACAGTCAAAATAGCATGTCACCACTTCGAATTTCACTCTTAATTCGACCCAACATTTTCTAATAAAAAGGAAATATTCATGAACCGGAGAGGTGTAAACAACATGCAGAATCTTGCTAGATGCGGACAAATATGTTCGGAAGTGTGTAATTACATATTTTTGTGCAAAATTTCATTTCTTGCAAATGTATTTCCATTAGAAATGGCTGACATACAAACAGTAAGACATTGCCGAAATGCAACTAAAAAAATACCCCAAATTCTGTCATATGACACTTTTTTGACTGGAAACAGTTTTAAGCCTTGACATTTTCTAATAATCTCTCAGTATTTACAGCGATTTGTAGTCATTTAAGATAATTATAATGAATTGTATATTAATGGAAACTGAAGCGAAATGAGGAAGAAAGCAAACTTATTTAGAAACATGAAGCTTTATCCCAATTAGAATTTAGTATCGTAATACTTCCAAATGATATATATAAATATTTTACATTTTTTACAAATAGTGAGTATTGTGTTAAGTTTGTCCCTACTTGATATTACATTTAGGATCTTTAGGATTTTTGGTCCTCCAAATGTTTGAATTTAATTTGCTTTGGAGAGACATAAGTTGTCGAAATGATTTTAGTTACAGCAACAATTTGACATAACTTATTATAAATACAATGAAAATAACTAAAACCAGTGAAGCAACGGCAGTAGAATACCGAGGGAACAAGGGAAGCGAAGACCACAAAAATCGAAATCCCAGGACATGGCAAAAACGGCAACAGAGAAAAACAAAGACAAAATAAGGATGTGAGACAGCTACAATTCACGGAAATAAAAAGACGACATTAAAAACTAAGATACTCATAGTGTGAACTCCCACGAAAACCGGGAGTGACATCAGGTGCTCCGGAAGGGTAAGCATGTCCTGCCCCGCTACCGGCACCCGTCACACTATCAGTGAGTCAATCCAGGGTTGAGTCAAAACCGGTAATGTCAAATCCGTGCAGACGTGAAATCTAGTTAAAATGTCCGTTTTTATTTGGGACACAGACACGTCATATGTGTCAATGATATCATGGTGACGGCCATGAAATTTCTGGAGGGATGAAAGCAACAAAGGATGAACAAATCCCTGACTAAGTAACTTTTGGGACAGTGTTTTTGCTATATTCAAAAAATCACTGTATAAACTACATGCGCGGCAGTAACGAACCGACGTGAAATGTACACTCCATAGGCTGGAGAGGTAGGTATATTGCTGCTCAGATAGGGAAAATTCACAATTGTGAAGTTAAAATCATCACGTTTGTCATATAGCTTAGATTTCAAACGTCCATCTTCATCAATGTCTATAAACAGATCTAAGTACGAAGCTGAAGTAGGTGTATCAGTAGTCTCTTTAATTTCAAGCTCATTGGGATAGATCTGGTGTAAATATTCCTTGAAGTACGTCGCCTATATAGCGGAAGCTGAAATTAAAGGACTGGGCTAAATGTTTTTTGTTTTTTTCTGTGTTAGCCCTTGTAAAAATTTGGCCTCATACGAGTAAAGAAAGAGATCAGCTAAAAGTGGTGCGCACTTAGTTCCCATGGTAATCCCGATTGTCTGTTGAAAAACGCGACCAAATTCGACAAAAATATTATCTATTAAAATTTCAAACATTAAATTACGTCATTCTCCGTGTACTTCTTGTTTTACTCGGTGTGGTTCTTTACAAAATATGTAATTTCTTTCCCTACTACTAAGTAAGTGTATCTGCGTTTTTAGTGCAGAAACATTGATGTTTCAAATCAGAAATTATTGTTTTCAATTTATTGTGTGGTAGGGTTGTATAAAGAGTAGAAAAATCATAAGTTTGTATGCTGTGGCAATGGGTAAGACTGCTAGAGGATAGCTGTTCAAGTAGATCTTTAGAATTTTTTTAGAATCCACAACTAATTGACGCCGCTCGATCGTGGAGTAGACTTTATCACAGTAACTTTTCAGGCCATCTCTGACTGCGGTCAATAAGGTAGTAAGGAGCTTAGAAAGTGGCTTAGTGAAATAAGGTATTGAAATATTGAAAGCTTTGAAATTGACAAAAAATTTCAAAACAAATATAAATCTAAGAGTTGGAATATAGACATTATCTTTCGGACATGTATAACTTCTATGGGGTCTTTTTTCGATCGGCTAGTTGTTTAAGGTAGTACGGGAGTTTAAAATTGCGCATCATTCTTGCGCATGTGACTTAAAATGGAATTCACTACGGGAACGTTGCCGAAACCATTTTCAATGTCTTATAATAGTTAAATTTGATCAAATATGCCACTTTTATTAAGTGACCACGCAAAATATTGAACCTTTCAGCTAAGTCCTGTTTCATTAAGGGGAGATAATTTGTATAGAAATCATAGGAAAAAATGAGTTTTTTGCAATTTATTCAAAAATAAGTTCGGTGACCCCAAAAAATTTTTCATGGAAATTGATGGACAGTATATAAGCTATTAATTTACCAAATTTTAAAAAATTCCATCTGATGTAACTAAAATGATTTAAAATTTTGTTAAAATTCACTAATTTTCCCTATTATTTCAACCAAAATAGCAGATTTTTGCATTCCATATTTCATTCTTATATGGCCGGTGACCCCTTATTTTTATTTTATTTTTTGTATGTTCTGATAACAAAGGGTAAATCATGAAAATATCAGAACATTCTATCTGACAGAATTTTAGACCCCCGTACCACCTTAAGTAGAGAATGCTTAGGTTTTCCAAACCCCAATTCATTCTCTGGTTTTTAGGATTTTCAAAAATATTTTACAAAAAGAACTATCCATCCATGCAATACAGTTAAATATTAAAAACATCAATAAACGTTGTATACATATTGCAGCCAAAACTTCTTTCATTTAAGTGTAGTCAATATTGTTGCGTTACATGAAATATTTTTTCTAGTATTATTCGGCTTTGATTAATTATTTGCGAATACTTTATAATACCTTAATTAAGAAAAAAAAATATTTGAATTACAATATCTTATACTGAAGAGCTAATCAAGAATAAAACAAATAAACGAATACTAAGAGCGTTTGTTATATTTTGCAGCGTGATGATACAAAAGATTTCATTCAATATAGTAAAATTAAAACATTTCGTCTGAGAGCCTTGGATGAAAACACGACGACCAATTATTTCTATAATATTGATGGAGAACCACGAAAGCTGAAGACTCCGGATGTATATGTTAAGTAAGTTTAGTTTTGAAATATGTTTGAACCAAACCTTTCATACTTCAAAAATGTAAAAGTATGAAGGAATGCTTTTATTCCATTTTTCATAACAACAATATACAAAATATTAAACATTAATTTATTACAAATTCATCTTTAAAGCTGCAGGGCAATTATTTTCTGGGCTAATTGAGAAGAGACGCGTATTATGTTGCATATTGTGACTCAATGTCATGAAGACTAATACAATATAGATAAATTAATTACTAATTAAAATCAAAATCGGAATTCCGACATCAAAAGTGTGCATACTATTCTGTTAAAACTTTTAATCTTAGCATATAATAGAAAAGATAGAATATCCAATTAATCATTCACAAGATAAAAATGTAATACTAGTTTTTTGCATAACAAAACATATTAGTATGAAGTAATACATGATCACATGATTGAATGGTGAATGGTTATATTTATAGGATCTTTTAATTTTATTTTTCAAGCCAAATTTCAGAGGTGTGTTATAAAATTAGCTTTTTGAATAAAGTGACGAACGCAAACTTCGTTATGTAAATGGATAAGATACCTAAGCAAAAGGATAGAAGGGAAATTCTTAAATCAAAATCCTAAACACTTCAATTCAGATATAACAAATATGGAGACAAAATGCCAAAGACCAGAAAACTAAACAAAAATGAACAAGAATACTACAAAACTGAAGCACTAGCAATGTGAACCTAAAGAAAACATAAGGCATTACAGAAGAGAAAGCATGATTTGCTTCACGAATTGAATCCGTCATACAGCCATCTAGAATAAGATGATTAAAGATTGGGTAGCCGATCGGTTGATGTAATTCAACCCTTAGAAAAACCAACTAAAAATCTATAGTATAAGTAACTTCTGTAATCCCCAAGCAGTACTAAAGTGAAAGTTTTGAAAGGTTCTACAAATCTCTTCGGTAATAAATGTCAAAAAAGGCCGAATCTGTCCACAAAAATTGAGAGCGAAGAAATAACAAAAATGCAACAGTGTAATATACAAGACAACAACAAAAAAAAACTAAATCACTGAAATCGGGAGTAGCGGATACTCTGTAGTGCTACCTTAGAACAATGATATATTGATAAAATAAAACAAGTATGAATAACAAAACACCGAAGATACTGCCAATTTATTTTCTGAATATGCGCATTTCGACAAATTATGACTCATCAATGCAGATCAAACCAAAACATTCGGAAGTTCATTGACCGCAAAAACGTGTAAAAGCCGATAGAGAATGAAGAAATGAAGAAAAAAACTCAACTTCAAAGTGTCATTAACAAAACAACACAACAACGTAATCACTTTCATTGGGACCTCCTCCAGTTGAATAGATCATATTTTACTGTTACAAAATAAGCAAAGGGACCAGCCACAAGTTATAACAACATTATTTTAATCCCTCCTCCTACAATGTACAACATAACAATTTACATAAAACAAAAAACAAATACAGTCGACTCTCGTTAAGTCGAATCGCTTGGGACCACGAAAATTAGTTCGACTTAAGCGTGAATACGAGATATCAGGAGTAAATTAATATAGATATTACTGTTAATGGTTCGAAAACTCTGTTCGATTTATCCGGGATTTCGACTTAAATGTGTTCGAGATAACGAGAGTAGACTGTATTAAAACTAAAAGTGAATTCAAAAATGAGATTAAAAAAATAAGAACATTCGAATGCATTTGAATATTTGAATAGTGTACAAAAAGTTATTGAAATAAAATAATACGTTTGGACGTGAATCCAGCTGAAAATTCCACTTCCATTTGGGATACTGACACGTCATATCTTTCAATGATGTTATGGTGACGGCCATAGAATTTCTTGAGGGATGAAATTAACATAGGTTGAACAAATCCCTGACTAAGCAGCGTTTGGGACAGTGTTTTGCTCTGTTCAAAATCACTGTACAAACTACACGCTCGACAGTAACGAATCAACTGTGAAATGTACACTCCATAGGCTGGAGAGGTAGGTATATTGCTGCTAAGAAAGGCAAAGTTCACAATCGGGAAATTAAAATCATCACGCTTGTCATATAGCTTAAAATTCAAACGTCCATCTTCGTCAATATACAATAAAAGATCTAGGTACGAAGCTGAAGTAGGTGTTTCAGTTGTTTATTTAATTTCAAGCTCATTGGGATAGATCTGATGTAAATACTCATTAAGTTTAAAATTATTAAGAGAAAGTGCATCGTCTATGTAGCGGAAGCTGAAATTAAAGGACTGTGCTAAATGTTTTTGTTTTCTTTGAATAAGCTCTTGTAAAAACTTGGCCTCGTACGAGTAAAGGAAAAGGTCAGCTTAAAGCGGCGCACAGTTTGTTCCCATAGGAATCTCTATTGTCTGTTGGAAAACACGACCTCCGAATTCGACAAAAATATTGTCGATCAAAAATTCTAACATTTTGATTACGTCAGTCTCAGTGTACTTCTTGTTTGAATCAGTGTGGTTCTTAACAAAATATGTCTTGTGTTTCGTTATAACTAAATAGGTGTATCTGCGTTCTTCATTTTTATGCCCCCGTGAATCGAAGATTCGGGGGGGGGGGGTGCATATAGTTTTTGGTCTGTCTGTCTGTTCGTCTGTTTGTCCACAAAAAACTTTAACATTGGACATATCTTTTGAATGGTAAGTAATAGGGCTCTCATATTTTGCATGTGTATTCCTAGTGGCAAGACCTTTCAAATGATACCAAAATTTTGGACCTCGTGACCTTGACCTTGACATGTGATGGACTTTTAATAAAAAATAATAAACTTTAACATTGGCTTTATCTTTTGAATGGTATTTGATATGGCTTTCATATTTTGCATGTGTATTCCTTGTGGCAAGACCTTTTAATTTGAACCAGAATATGTGACCTTGTGACCTTGACCTTGGCCTGTGAACAAGTGCATAAAAACTTTAACATTGAGTATATCTTTTGAATTGTTAGTGATATGACTTTCATATTTTGCATGTGAATTCCTTGTGGGAAGACCTTTCAGTTGGTACCAGAATATTTGACCTCTTGACCTTGACCTTGACTTACGACCATATTCAAAAAGTTTAACATTTGACAGTCTTTTGAATGGTAATTTGCCAAAGGGAGATATGTCAAATTGATATGAGGAATGTCTGCAATATTTTGATGACATTGCGTCAGATTTGTTGTGCCTATTTTATAAATAAAACAATGAAGCCTTATCTAAAGAATTTGTAATGAAAAAAGATCCTGTCAAGTTTCTTCATTTAAAATTTTGATATAATAGGAATATCTTTTGAATGTTAAGTAATAGGGGTTTTCTATTTCAAAGGTGTATTAATGGTGATTTGATTTTTCAGTTGATTTCAGAATTTATATACATATTATTTTTTATATTTGTACAAGCAATAAATTCATCTCCATGCATAGATGAGAAAATGTTTCTGGATTCCTACCATAGACCGTTATTAATATACATTGTATATATCAGTGAATAGGGATGTTACTTAATCTATTAAATATTTTCTGATGTAATTACATGTAATCCATATCTTCTGTTATGGTTTTTTGAATAGCTATAAATAGATTCTACTGTATTGATGAAAAATTAAAAACACTGATAGGCAGAAAGACAATAAGTTAATTACAAATGTTTAGAAAAAAGAGGGGTGAAAATTGTTTCCTAATAACGCTTGGAAAATGATTGGAGGGGGTCATTTCGGTGACTTCTGTGTTTGCATCCAATTACAGTCATTCCGAAACACATTAAGTATTGTTCAGTGTGCTAAATGTTTCTTCTTAACTCTTCTACCCGGGGGCATAAGTGTTTCCAAAAAACACATCTTGTTGTGCAGAAACATTGATGTATTAAATGTGCAATTACTGCTTTCAGTTGATTGTGTGACAGGTTTGTATAAAGTGTAGAAAAGTCAAAAGTTTGAATGCTTTGGCAATTGGTAAGACTGGTTGAGGATAGCTGTTCAAGGAGATCTTTTGAATTTTTAAGAATCCACATTTGATTCACACCGCTTGTGGAGTAAGCTTTATTACAGTAACTTTTCAGGTCATCTCTGACTGCGGTCAACAAAGTAGTGAGGAGCTGCGAAAGAGGTTTAGTGGTGCATCTGGAAGACCCGGCAATGAATCTCTGTTTGTATGGATTCTTATGAACTTTAGGTACCCAGTAGATGTACGGGAGTTGATTATTTTCATCATTAGCTTTAATGTCAAATGATGCTAACACTGAAGTGTGATTTTTTACAATCTCGTCCCTCGATATTGTAGTAGGGGTATAAGTAGGGTTTCCAGATGAACTATCGATTCCCATCTCCTTCAAAAGGCAGTCGAGATAGTGTTTCTTACACACAAACAGTATGTTGTTGGAAGCTTTGTCTGCAGGGACAATGACGTAATTTTCATGGACAGAGTTCTTACTACAAGGGTATCTTCAAATATACTGGGATTTCTGGATTTCATAGCTGTTTAAGGTACCGGATGCGAAAAGTAACTACAAGAAGAAATGAAGCAAATGAAAGAATCAGATGAAAGGAAGAAGCCATGTTCAGTCAAATACATCTGTGGCTATTTTGATAAAGTTATGGACCGCTGAATAAAATCCTTATTTTGTTCGAAAGTGAGATCAACATTGCCATACAAAATTATAGATATAGAAAAAAGAAGGGAAACGGGGAATGTGACAAAGAGACAACGACCCAAAGAGGAGTAATAACAACTCAAAGCCACCATAAGATCTTCAATGAACGGTGAGAAAACCCCACACCCAACGGCAGGTCGGAGTCGGCCCCTGAACAAAGAGCAATCAAGTCCAGTGAAATAAACATCATCCTAGACTCCTATAGACATAAAGTAAACTAAAAGTAAACTAACTAGAAAAAGGACAAGACACACAAAGGCTTAATAAATTCCTGACTTAGGACAGGCGCAAACCTGCTGCGGCGGGGTTAAACTAGTTTTATTGGATCCAAACCTTCCCCCTACAGCCAATGTAATAAATAAAAAAAACAATCGTAACAACAGTAAAATTCAGTTGGCAACAGGACTGAGTCAGTTGTGAAAAATGAAACTGAAAGAACTAAATATACGGACAAAAACATGAAATCACAAGAGACTACTAACAGTTAATTGACATGCCAGCTCCAGACCCATCAGCAACTGACAAAGTAAGTTATGTACCCTCAGTATACAGCTTCCATCAAGATCCCTTCCTGTGAGGAGTTTAGAATAATGATTTCATGTATATACCGGAATACATAACCCGTGTCCATGCAATACAGATTTTAGAAATTTAGAATATATCTACAATTCTGTAATTCTAGGTGTTAAAAATAAATTTTGTCTTAAATTATCATAAAGTGGGCATTCGAGAAAAATAATTATATGCATTTTTCACAAATTGTACAACAATCCTGGATTATCTTTTATACTAAAACGGTTTTCAAACTGCTATAGCTATACCCAAGTTGGTATGTAGAATATTTGATTTTCCTTAACCAATATTTACAACATTGGAATGTCTTAGGATCTTTTGAAACTGTTTTAGTTGCTGCATTTCGCTTATCCAAATACGGAGAATTGGAAGGAAAATGTTGCATGTGTTATAGTCAACCGGTAATTGGGACTCTGTTTCGTAATGATTATTTAGTTAGTGTTGTCCCTACCTGAAAGGAGTAAAATTTCCTTAAATTATAGAGGCGCAATTTTATTATTTATATTTTACATCAAAAACAAACATTTCCTACTTCAATTATCAATTAATTTTTCCCATCCTGTTTCTACATATATAGAATCCCTACTTGCGTAGGATGGTAACTCAGCTACTTTCAGTCAGCCATGATAATTCAACACCACAGCCATTCCCTAATTCACATCCATATTCCATTACAAGTCGAATAAAAAACAAGATATATTTTCTAAGGTGTTCCAGAGAGATATGTTAATACAACGAAAACTTCCAATAAGTGTTTTATCGACTACAACTTTGAACTTCGCCTTTATTCAAAACTAAAAATGAATTTCTTTTTCAGATTGTTTCCTAGATGTTTTACTGTTTTTTCGTCATATAACGGACCAACAAAATGGCGTTAATTATTAAAAGCACTCTTAGCAAACTATTTGCTATTTTATTGTTAGTAATTTTATTAAGAGTTTACATTCAAAATGAAAAAGCAACAATTGAAGGTTTGCTTTATGGGTTAGTATTTTATGTATTCATGATAATTTGTGTATTAGATCATAAACAGTGTATTATGTAACTTCTTCTGGTCATGTACATATATTTCACCACTGGTTATAATTTATGCTCCATTTTGATATAAACGATAGCAAAGGTTTGAATTCCGTTTTCCAAAGTTTAGGGTCAAAATTGTAATTAAGAGTTTCTTAAAGTTGACATTTTGAGTAAAAATGAAATTTTTGAATTTTTAAAGGCTGAGGATGTATCGACTGTAAGTCCCCAAATAAAGTTGTTAGACTTGTTTTTTTATTTATGACTTTTCAAATGTTGTGATCAGCACTCAAGAGACATAAGTTGTCGAAATGCGCATATGCAGAAACTAAATTCACAGCAACTTTGCTATTTTGTTATTTACAACCATAGGACCGATGCCAATGCTGGTCGACTATTAGTCCCCGAGGGTATTCACCAACCCAGTAGCCAGTATTTCGATGCTTGCCCGTAAACCGATTTCATTTTAAAACTTGCAATATCTGAATTTAAGCAAATTTTGCTAAAACCTAAGGATTATCTCCCTCATACAAAGCCCTGTCCTTAAATGATTTTTGCTTTCCATTTTTTGTCCTATAGGTAATTGATAATTTGTTCTCTATCAGCTTTTACATATATTTCGGTTTATAGATTTTCAAATGTTTTGATTTTATCTGCACTGAAGAGACATAAGTTGTCGAAATGCGCATATGCAGAAACTAAATTACTAAATTCACAGTAACTTAAATATTTTCGCAGAACATTGGAAGAATATTTGCAAAAGAGCTTTGAAACTTTGAGCAATCATGAAATATTTTTTCCAAGATGGATTTATTCAGAGCATGTTGGAGTTTTCAATATGTTTCCTCTATATTCAACCCTATAATTGTTTAATCTTTTGAATGTCTACCGACTTGAATTCAATGAAAATATTTGAATTTGTCAAGTATTGGGCATTAATATGAAAGTCCCTACTTTTCCCATTCAAAAATTTCCTCTTTCCTCTTTTGTATGAGTCATTTTCAAAATATTTAGGTTAAACATTTAGACTTAACAATTTTAAACATAAATACAGACATTATGGAAGAAAAGGCTTCAGATTGTGGTCATGGAATTAGTAGTCTGCCTGTATCGGGGTTTATTTGTATGTTTACTATACTATAGGGAAAGGGGACAGATAAAGGGGAGGTTTGGGTACCCATAAACCGGTTTAACCCTACCGCTGGCTTTTGCTAGTGCCGGTACCAAGTCCGGCTGTCCCGAGTTCCTATCGTTGTTTACGTTTGTCTTTTGTCTTATTTGTGTTTTTCCTGTGTAGTTCCCTAGCAGGTTGTGGCATGTAATTATAATTTTCAGCCATTGTAGGTGTTTCCTGTTGTCCTTTTTAGCTCACCTGGCTATGCCAGGATGAGCTATTGCCATCACTTGGCGTCCGTCGTCCGTCCGTCGTTAGCTCACTTTCAAAAATCTTCTCTTCTGAAACCACTGGGTCAAATTGAACCAAACTTTAACTGAATCATCACTAGAGTATCTAGTTTCAAATTTGTTATTTTGTTATGTCTTAGGTCAAACGACATGGCTGCCGTTACTAAAAATAGAACATAGGGGTAAATTACAGTTTTTGGCAAATAACTCAAAAACCGTTACAGATATCAAAAATCTGACCGCAGTAAAAATAATCAGCATGAGAAGATCTACCCATGCTGAAATTTTGAAGAAAATCTGATGACCCGTCTTAGAGTTATTGCCCTTTTTCCGTAAAATTTTCAAAATTTTTATGTTTTTTATTTTTTATTAAAAAAACTATAACAGATAGAGGTTAAGTTTTAATTGCAAAAATGTTCAGCATGTCAAGATCTACCCACATGGATATTTTGAAGAAAATCCAAGTACCTATATATGACTTGTGGCCCTTTATTGGTCAAATTTTTCGTAATTTTTTACTTTTTGTCCTATATTTCAAAAACGCTTTGAGATAGAGGTCAAGTTAAAATTGCAAAAATGTTCAGCATGTTAAGGATTGTATTTTATTGAACACGTTCAAGTTTTCCGACCGCTTCCAAGATGGCCGCCAGCGGGGAACTTACTTTACCATTTGACTTAATA
This sequence comes from Modiolus philippinarum, assembly GCA_002080025.1. Classification (NCBI taxonomy): domain Eukaryota; kingdom Metazoa; phylum Mollusca; class Bivalvia; order Mytilida; family Modiolidae; genus Modiolus; species Modiolus philippinarum. The sequence continues at coordinate 27,609 of MJUU01036635.1, read as the reverse complement.
GGAAAATTCATACAAAGAACTTCTTCTTGAGAACCACTGAATGGCTTTGAAACAAACTTGGCATGAATGATGCTTATGAGGTGCTGACCAAGTGTTGTTACTTTGGTGCTGATCCATCATCCAACATGGCCGCCAGCGGGGATCTTAATTTTAACATTGGACCCTATGGGAAAATGCATACAAAGAACTTCTACTTTAGAACCACTAAATCGATTTGAACCAAACTTGGCATGAATGATGTTTATGAGGTGCTGACCAAGTGTTATTACTTTGGTGCCAATCTGTCATCTTACATGACCGACAGCATTAGACCCATCGGAAATGCACACTAAGATCTTCAAGAGAACTGCTGAATGGATTTAAATCAAACATGACATGAATGATGCTTGTCAGGTGCTGACCAAGTGTCACCAGCTGTGAACTTAATTTAACAAAAGATCTTCTTCTAGAGAACTGCTTAATAGATTTTATCCAAACTTTGCTTATGAGAAGCTGACCAAGTGTTGTTACTTCAGTGCTGATCCATCATCCAACATGGCTGCCAGCAATGAATTGGATCCTAAGGGGAAATGCATACAAAGATATAATGGAAAACCATTGAATGGATTCAATTTAAACATTGCATAAATGAAACTTGTGAGATTTTGACCAAGCTTGTTACTTTGGTGCTGATCCGTCTTCTGACATGGCCACCATTAGCAAAACTTAGTTTAACATTGGACCCGGTGGGAAATGCATAAAAAGATCTTCTCCTCTGAAACTGCTTGAACAATTTCAGGAAAATTTTGATATGATAGTCCTTATGTGACCCTCTTCAAAGTTTTATGTTACATAGCTGTAAGCAGGGAACGTAGATTAACATAGGCCCCTTAAGTTTAGAAAATGCATTCAAAAATCTCTGAAACTGCTTGAACAATTTTAATTAAATTTTATAAAAAGTTTCTGATTTTTATGTACATACACCACCAAAGATGAACCATCAATTGGGAATTATAGTGCTGCAGGACCCAGGTGAGCGATACAGGCTCTTGAGAGCCTCTTGTTATTTCATTCAGTGCATCCGTTCCTGACTTACATTTGTTTTGTTCTCATGGAAGATACATTTTTGGGGTTTAGTGATTTGTGTTTTTTCAGGAAGCATTACCAGATGAAAGACTGCAACCATAGACTTTTTTAAGTGTCGAACCTGATAATCTCGAAAAGATCAGACACAAGCAAAGTATATCATTTATACAAATTAAATTGTATTGTAAAACTTAATACATTTGTAATGGAAATGAAAAATCATGATCCTTCAATTTTTTAGTATACCCGGTATATGATGTATGAAATATCTGTTATGGAGAGCAAATAAAACCTTACTCAACATATTCATAGTTTTCTATAAATTAGCCTTCTTTTTATTGTTAATTCATTAGAATAAAGGTATTTGGTGTATGTTTAGGGCTTATCAAAATGCGAATATCAAATGAAATATCAACAAACCAAACCCAATAAATAGATATTACCGGTCAAATTGGATGGCATGATAATGGAATCTATTTATTAGCACAGTGTCGATGCCTCTGTTGTTCCCCGAGAATGTTCATCAAACCAGTAGTCAGAACTTCGTTGCTGGTTCAAAAACCGATCTAATTTTTAAACTTGCAATATGTAAATTTTAGAAGAAATTATTTATTAAGGATAATCTTTTTCGTTTAAATCTGTGTCCTTTAATTGATGTTGGGTTTTCATTCGGAGCTAATCGGTTATCGTTCCCTTTCAGCTATTACAGCTATTACACATACATGTATTTTGATTTATGGTGTCCCAAATAATCTAACTTTTTCTGTATAAAAGAGACATAAGTTGTCGAAATGGGCCTACGTAGAAACTAAATCTGTATTTTGTTTTTGGATAAAATATTAAAATTGTGATCTTTTTATTGAATACTTTTAAAAAATAATTTTACATAATTTAGGCACACAAACCTAAATAGTGGTCATATAAGTGGTAGATTGATGCATCATAAAGACTTATTTAACCTACCATTTTATTTATAAAATGCCCATTCCAAGCCGGGAACACGACGGTTGTCCGAAGTTGTTCTGTGTTTGTGTTGTGTGTTCTCGAATTTGTATGTACATTAATGGATGCTCCTTACTTGTCTTTCCCTGTACTATGTTTCTGACTTTTGTTGTCACCTTTATCCTAATATTACCGTCTCTTACTTCAAGGTGGAAGAGCATTTTTGTGTCGCCTGCACACGTAGCGTGTGGCGACATATAGGGATCACTTTTGACGTCTTTCGGCGGCGACGTCGTCGTCGTCGTTGGCGCTGTCCGTCTCACAATGTTTTCGTAACACTTTTCAGCAACTACATATCACAGCCACTTGAGATTTTGCACGTGACTTTAGTATCGGGTTCTATTTTGCGTTAATCAAATTAAGGTCTGTCTGACATCTACTTCCTCTTAACCTACTTGGAATATTTTCAACAAGTACTTTCAATGGTAAAAATTTTCGCAACACTTTTTACAGAATCTATAAATTTAGCCACATGAAATTTTGTATGTGACTTTAGAATGGGGTTCTATATTGCGCTTATCAAATGCAGGTCCGTGGGACATCTATTTCCTGTTTACCGACTTGGAATATTTTCAACAAGAACTGTCAATGGTAAAAATTTTCGTAACACTTTCTCGGCAGCTACAAATTACAGCCACTTGAAATTGTGTATGTGGCTTAAGAATGGAGTTCCATATTGCGCTTATCGAATTCATTTCTGTCTGACATCTACTTCCTGTTTACAGACTTGGAATATTTTTAACAGATATGGTCAATGGTACAAATTTTCGTATCACTTTTCTCAGTTTATTCAATTGGTTAATCTTGAACTCCTTTAAAAATGTAAGTCATATTCCAACCAAACTTGCATGATATGTTGTTCACCTGATCTAATTGTGCACCTGATATTTAAAATCAATTAAACAGATTTTAAGAGGTTCACTGAGCAAAAATAACTCAAATGTTAATTTGGTTTGTTTATCTGCAAGACCTTCAAAAATATAATTCATATTCTAAACAATTTTATAGGATACGTTTTTTCTCCTGATCCAGACATACACCTAATACTTAGAAGTTCGATTTTACAGATTGTAGAGGTAAACTGAGCCAAAAATGGCTCTTTTAAAGGGTAGGCAGCACATGTGTTCCATGAAACACCCATCAAGTTTCTTGTTTTTTTTTATCCTGTTATTACTGCTGGACGATTCCTCGGCTTGTGGACTGATAGTCCCGAGGGTATTCACCAACCAGTAGTCAGTACTTCGGTTCTGGTCCGAAAACCGATTTTTATTTGGAAATTTGCAATATCTTAATTTAACAAAACATTCATTCAAATCTAAGGAGTATCTTACTCTCGCATAGCTCTGTCCTTAGCTGATTTTGGCTTTACTATTTAGATCATATTGGTAATTTGTTCTGTTCTCAATCAGCTTTTACACAAATTTCGGTATATGGATTTCCAAAGGAGACGTAACTTTTCGAAATGCGCATATGCAGAAACTAAATTAAAAGTAACTTCGGTATTTTGTTATTTGTTAATATATATTTTTTAATTGTCTTAATCTGGGACCAGAAAGTGCAATCATTTAATCACATGTTAGGATTCAGAGAGAGAGGGATAAAAACTAATTGATTTTAAATAAGTTTTCAATGTTCAGCATGTGTTTGCTATTTGTATATTGTAATGATACCAACTGGATAGTACTTTGATAAAACACACTATATATATTGGAATCAAGCATTCAAATACAAATAAATAAACACAACAAAAAGTTCAAAAATCTATTACGGATTCTTTATCCAAGAAGTCCTATCCTGAAATAAAGAAGAAACACAATTTAGATTACTGAAGTAAATATCATACAGATTTTTTTAAACCTTGACCATTATCCACTATAAATTTCAAAAAGTTTCTTTCTGAAGCATTTCTGTGAATTATCAGTCAAACAGTGAACAGTACAAGAATAATGGAAAACCCGAAACTGGAGTTAGTCTATGACATGCAGATCACAAGAATAATGGAAAACCCGAAACTGGAGTTAGTCTATGACATGCAGTCAATTCGGAAATTTGAATTTTTTGATTTTATTTCGAATTCTCCCTTTCGGTTTGTAACTTCGGCATGAAGCTCCGATTATTTCTATGTCTCCACAGTCTAGATAAAATAAAACTACGTACTTTCATAGACGAAGTTTTGAATGTTTGAAAAAATGGAGTTTGTACTTAAGATTTAAAATAGGAGAAACAAATAACATGAAAGGCATTTCTTAATGCTAAGCAGGAAAGATAAGGCTATGGACTTTTGCTGAAGCATTCTGAATAGTAAATTACATAAAGCTGAATGGTTTCTTTTGATTTCTTTTCAAATATTCCAACGTCCAATATTTATTAGAAGAATATTTTAGATCAGTTAAACTTGACCATGATTTCTTTTTCCCACTGCCTGATGCTTACACAGATTAAACATTTGCTTTGTTGATGCTCAAATTTCATGACAATCAAAACAATTTGTTTCAACTGAATTATCTTATTGTAATTGCATCAATCTTAATATGAACTTATAGTATTTTGGTCCCAGATACGATGCTATTTTTATTTCCTAACAGTAAAATGCGAATTATCGCTTAGATTAAAATGTTAAGGCCGATTGCATTGTTTACCTCGTTTGTGTACCCGAATACTCCAGTCGTTATATTTTTCTCATTAAGATTGCTATATAAAGTAATAATTCCACTGCCAAGGAAAATGGTTCTCCATAATGTCCTTTGTAATGTGGGCATTCTAAGAAGAAGTGAGTATCATCTTAACGAGCATGTCCACATAAACAGCTAGGGTTAAGTACAATGTTAACTCTGGAAGGATCAGCATTTATGGTATTTAATCTATGGCGTATTCTTGTATGTAGTACATTTAAGAATTTGTCACGTTTTCAATATAATTTTTGTGCGTGTTTTTATTTTATGTTAGATTTAAAGCGCTGATCAAAGTTTCTTAAAGCGTTCAGTAGTTGGTCAGTTTCTAATCTGATCAATTAAATTATTCCAACCCCGAATAGCTTTCGGGGAAAAAAAGATTAGCATATCACTGTAACATTGTTCTAGGAACCCTTTAACTATTTTGTATTATAAAATTTATATTTATTTCATGTTCAAGTAGTGCTAGACAACCCGTAAAATACAATGAACAATTTCTATTTTAAATTTTATGAAATAGAATAAATTTTCTTATATCTCTGCTGACCGCTAGGTTTCAATTCCTCTAAATAATATAGAGAATGATTGCTTTAAAATTTTAGTAGTCCTTGCAGCTTTTTAAAAATTTGTTTCAATTTATAAATGTCTTGTCCATTACAACCATCAAAGAGGTCACTTGAATGCTCTAGTCCAAGTAAAATATTTGAATAATACATTTATCTAACATTTTTTTTTACTACCAAATTAAGATCATATCTTCACTAAATCTTAACATTTTGTCGAATGACTACTTTGGTTGCCATGTCCGTATTTTCGTTTGAAAAGGATCTCGAAGAGGGATAATTTCATACATTCGATGTACCATTGAATTCATTAACTTCATTTGTTTGCTGTAATGCCATTGTTTGTGCTGTGTTTCCTAATGACTGATAAGATTCATGTTGCTGTTGCATGATTTTTGATGATCATGTGAAGCAAATCTAAGTATGGGTCTATTCAAACCTAAAATAAGAGCCAGATAATACCTAATACGTTTACAAATGTCAGAATAAAATATAAAAAAACTCATAGTATGATTGTATACTTATAACCTACACGCTGTTACACAGACTGGAGTAGATAATCCCCTTGTTTCGAGTGCAGTTGTAGATGCACATGCAACGGGGCATGCAACAGAGGTAAGTGCAAAGTCGTTTTGCGAGAGTCAAGCTTTTACCTTTTCATATACTTGTTGGGCTGTTAAAAGATTAGCAAAATTTTATCAGAGAGAATACCAAAGTTACTGTAAATTTATTTTCTGCATATGCGCATTTCGACAACTTATGTCTCTTCAGTGTAGATAAAATCTAAACGTTTGGAAGACCTTAAACTCAAATATGTTCAAAAACTGATAGAGAACAAATACCCAATATGATCTAAATGTAAAGCCAAAATCAGCTAAGGACAGACCTTTATGCATGTACAATGATAAAATTAATACTAGTATTTTCTTTTGATTTCTGTGTGTAATGTTACTGTATTATACGAAGAAGAGTTGTCGTTCTTTTCCAAACAACTTTACACTGTAATGCCACAGGTTTAACGACTATTTCATTGATTTTGTCTTCGGTTCAAATAATTTTTTTTTCACAACACTGATTTTTATATTGAAATCTTTCAAAGCACATATTGCGACTGGCGACACTTACAAAAATGATAAATTTACACGCATTTTGGAATATGTCATCTATCTCATAACCTTCCATGTTCCATGAAATTTTTATCAACTAGCATCATAATCATTCAGAAAATATATATAATTGAAACTAGGGGCAATGCGAGCTTCAGCGAGAATTGTCATGTTTCGTGCCGTAAACAATTAAATCTCATATTTTGAGACATTACATGTAACTAAATACCGAAGTTACTGTGAATTTACTTTCTGCATATGCGCATTTCGACAACTTATGTCTCATCATGTATGTTGTTTATATACTGCAATCTAAAACATATGCATTACATTAATTCGAACGACATATTATTTTCTTCCACCTCGGATAAGGGAATCCATTGTTTTCGCGGTGCAAGATTTTTCTGTCTTACACAGGCGGGTGTAAGACAAGCTACACGCGTACATTCCCGCCAGTTTTTATATCATACCAATATACACAGCTTGGTCCACATGAATCGAAAAGTATATAGTTGAAAGTATTTAATAGTATATTGACGGCAAAATTTGAATAAAAGCATACCAAAAATACCTCAATCTTTGGCACCGAAATAACCCCGGACTCGAATGCGTGCTCCATGCTTTATGACGTCGTGAAAAGGGAAGTAATTCATTAATGTAAACAATGACGTTCGACGGTGATTTGCTTGTTTGCTGAAGGGGGGGGGGGGGGGNTTGGATGCTGAGGGGGAGAAAAATAATCAAACACCAGTGAGAGTGTCAGACAAAAAAATCTCAGACACCCTCGGGTAAGATTTCTAGCGTTTCGGACTCGGCAAGCTTCGTCTGAGTACCTGAAATCTTACCCTTGGGTGTCTGACATTTTTCTGTCTGACCCTCGCCCTGGTGTTAGATTCTTTTAATCTTATGTACAATGAAACAATTCCCAAAATAGCAACGTATAATTTTCCTTAGAAAGCAACCAAAAGTAAGCGTACAAGAAATTTCTATTTTGCACTAGTGCAATATAACTTAATTTTTGTAACGGCATCATTGACAAAAAAGAAATTTTAGCCTTCCTAAACAATAAAATATATTGCACTCGCAAGCTCGTACATGATAAAACATGATAAAACTAAGTGAAATTGCAGTATAAAATATTTTATACCATTCACCAAAATCGATCTTTAACCGCTTCACTGAGACTAGTTAAAGAAATCCATTTTTGATATCACAGTTTAAACAAATATTTTCTACAGGATCAAAGTCAAATAACCTGTTATAACATTTCATTGGATCCAGGCTCCATAATGTAATAAGCAGAAAGTAATTAGGAGTTAGTAACTGTAGATGTTTCACAGGTTTGATTCATTTTTTTCATTTTATTTTGAAATGGGGCCCGGAAAAAAGTAGACATTTTATTCAGATTGCTTACTTTCATGTCTTACACAATGGAACCCGAAAACCGGCCCCTCTAAATATCGGATCCCTCCCCTCTATAAACCGAACGATATGTTTCGGTCCGGAATTTTTAGCTATATAAATATGTTAAATTTTCCTCTGAAAACCAGTCCCTCTGAATTCCGAATTTAGGCCATATAATTCGGTCCAAAACGTATATTTTGTTCTAAAATTCAACTCTGAAAATCGGACAAATTTTTTCGCGGACAATAAAATCGACCAAATCTAATCAACAAGTCACATTTCTCTTGCCATCCTCATTTATCCATAACTACATTTGAAAAGATTACTTAAAATTTGGTTGAAATTTACAAGAATGCAGGAAATATTCAGAAATAATTAACTCAGCCTACAGTGAACTTACAGTTCATATGTTACACTTCCTGTATAAGTGTTCGGATTGAAAATACCGGATTTCGGAACCTCTGGAAACCGGAACCTCTTAAAACCGGCCGATTTCCTTGGTCCCGACAGAGGCCGGTTTTAGGAGGTTCCACTGTACTAAGGGAAGTCTTGATAAATTAATATATTGTGCACATATACTCATGTTCTTTACTAACTGTTATCATGTTATAGTTTAGGTTCTGTGGGATTAATTGATAGCAAAATTCACAACCTGAAATTCTCTCCTCGTGAGATTTCCAAAACCTCGTGGTCCTTCGCAGACATTGATAGGATCACAGGAAGGAGAACCGTAAAGATAATTGCAACCTTCATTTCTTGGTTCACAACAATTACCTATTTGAGAAACTATAAGAAAAAAAACTTAAGTTAGTTTATTCAGTACTAAAATATTTGCTGTCAGGGATGCCTTTCAACAATGACATGGAATAAACAGGCTTGATATCATAGTCAACGGAAATTAAATTTTAAGCTAGCTGTCAGTAACTGCGAGCATTTGTCAGGACAACACCCCATGTGTTTTGTCTTCATGTTTTATGTACTTCACTGTAAAGGTACTCGTCTTGATACGTTTAATTTTTACTGTTGGTCTTTTTGTGTATTTATTTTTAGCCATTCACCACACATGTGGGGATTGGATCCAAGAAAACAAGTTTAACCCCACCACAATTTTTGCGCCTGTCAAAAGTCATGAATATGTTGGTCATTGGCTTGTACTTGTCTTCTTATAAAATTTTAGTTTCTTGATATTCGGGTTATTGAATGAGGTTTGTTTCCATTGATTTATCCTCTTGTTTTACTTTTTTGGGGTATTTAGGGCTTGCTATATGGTATGAGGTTCCTCACTGTGTTGAAGACCGTACGGTGACCCCTAGATGCTTTGTTTTTGGTCGTTTTAACATCTAGATTGGATGTTGTCTCCTTCACATTTACCCCAATTTCTTTTCTTTTCTATAATCATTAAAATAGCACTAAACAAAAAACGTAGAAACTAATTCAATGGTAGACGGAAATTTGAATTATGCGAATCAACCTTCAAAAATTCTTTTATTCTATGATCAGACATTACAGAAAAACGTCTGTTGAAAACAGGGGAAAGGTGAATAATTTTCGATCACGAAACGATTTTTAGTTCTGCCTCCAGTAGTTAAGATTAATTGTTCTTAAATGACTAGAGGCAGTTTTGCAAAATCAAAGCAATGATTTTATGATAAGCAGTTGGTAATGAATATGTATACATAACGAACTAAATACTAAGTAAATGTCGAAATTCAAAAGTAAAAAGGCATATCAGCGTGGTAGTAAGGTTGAAGACCAATAAAAAAGGGATATGGAGTAATGTACAAATACATGGTAAGATTAAGCAAATGGAACAACGTTTTCATTGTTGTTCGTCATCTTGCAAACACCATGAGGCCTTTAACAAAGAGCAAACACTCTTACCTTGTAGTAAGTTCAAGATGGGCCCTTAGCACCGGTTTGATTTCACTTGCTAAATTTTTTTCTATCTTTTTTCTTTGTTTTAAATTTTAGTTTAAATATTCTTAAGAGTGGAAGACAATTGGTCGACTTGCAACACTGAATATAACATATTGCTTAGTGAAATAAAAAGGGAATAATTTTTAAGGATGAAATTTCATCTGGTAAAAGACCAAGAATGGGCATCTTAGGGGTTAATTAAAGAGTTTCCATATCTAAAATATCAGATAACCAAGTATTAAGCAGATTCCAAAATTGTTTTGAAACGGGACAATTCCATAAAATAAGGAATCAAAGTCTTCTTTGCAAAAATTATACAAACTATTTTCTCTTATACCCATTTTTGCAGCACTGTTTCTAAGTTTATAAGTATCATTTGTTGTACTTTATATATCATTAAACAAAGTAACACTATCAATATTTCATACCAATTTTTTTCCCATTTCCTATACCTTTCACGACAAAAGTTTCGTTATGTTTATCTGTGACAGGGTATATTTTATGTATGTTACAGGGCAAATTAAAATCCAGGAGGATCCGGAATCCTCCTAGGGCAAATTGGAATTCTTATTTCTCCTAGGACAAATTGGAATTCTGATTTCCACTGGCTTTAATCCAGTTTTTTATTGCAACATTTCTTCAAATTGTTTTGTGAAATTTTGTAGAACATTTAGCTTTCCGACATGAACACGTGATAGTACAATGTATTACATTACCATTACAACTGCACATACACAGGCTGAAAATCTCGAGTAAGGCCGATTTTTTTACATGCTTGAATAAGCTAGATCTCAGTCAGTGTTGTAGGGTATACAGCATTTATATACAGACTTTATACCCGTAAGATCCTCTTTTGTAAAATAATTTTTTCTTATACCATCTTTGGAAAAGATAATATAAAAAGGATTTACAATGTGTTACTGGAGGTTAAAAGATCAAAGATCAATATTGGGATTAAATATATGTGCACTGAAATTTTTTTTTTACAAGTACTGCTAAAATGTAGAAAAATCTACTTATATTTTATATTGTAACATTGTTCATTACTATATTACGTTTTTTAATAAGTCAGTAGGATCCAGAATACTCCTAGGGCAAATCTGGATATCTCAATTTGTCCTAGTAGAAATTGGAATTCAAATTTACACTGGATGAAACCAGGGCAAATCAGAATTCCAATTTGTTCTAGAAGAAATAAGAATTCCAATTTGCCCTAGGAGGATTCCGGATCCTCCTGAATTCCAATTTTCCCTGTAACATGTACATTGTATAAACTAATTTAAATATATTTTATTCCTTGCCAGATATTAGTATATTAGTATTTAAGTACTTTATTCACTTTTCTTTCATCAATACTTTGCCACGCAACTACACATTTCTACACATTTCGGTCAAGTTTGACTTAATTGGCCCTGACGGTCCTCCATACCCTCTTGAACTACAAGATTGTGGGCTTGTTAAAAAGCCGTATTCTTTTTCTCGTCATTTATTTTGATAACAAGTAATTTTAAAAACCTGTTTCTAGACAAAGTAGGCCAAATAAAGAAAGCTTTGAATTTCAAAATGACAAAAAAACAAAAAAACCAAAAACAAAAGAACGGAAATTTCTAATTTTTGCGACAGTTGGTTTAAGGACTTGACTAATTTTCTCTTGATGTCGCCGCGAAAAGTCATCTTTTGTCCTGAAAGCAATGTTGAATGCCTGAAAATTCTAAGCGTGTAAAATAAAATCGAAAACTAGGAGTTTCCCAGAAATCAGCTCTCATGAAAGTAAAAAAAGTGAAAAATTACGTTTTTGGCAGAATGGGCTTTCCATATTAACTTCTGAAGACGGGAAAAAGGAATGAATGTATGGTAAATTGGCATTGATAAATAGTTCTCAACCCAAAGTTTAACATGCATACAACATTCAAAGGATTTAAAGTAGATCCGGTTGTCACGGCTCAGTTTTAGGTGACAAAAACTCAAAAAAGCGTTTTTCATTGGGGTTTTTCTGTTCATATATATGGAAACACATCAAAACATGAAGCTCACCTTTCATCTCTATTCTTGTCTATACTATCCGGAAGAATGGGTTATGTATGACTGAATTACTGAAATATCTGTTTTTGAGTGAAAATGCATAATGAATATATATTCATATTTTTCTATAACTTAGGATTCATTAGAATAAAGGTATGAGGTGCACGCTTAGGACTTCTCCTTAAAATGCCGATTATCAAATGGCATGTCAAGCCAACAAATATATCCTATCGGTCAAAGCATCAAACATGTTAATTTCAAAGTCGATATACTTGTTGTTCGAATTGGTTTATCAGCACTAGTTCGATGCTTCTGTTGGTCCCCGAGAGTATTCATTAACCCAGTACTCAGCACGTCAGTGTTGTAGGAAACCTGGTTTATTTTAAAAACTAAATTTTAGAGAAAAATGCTTAAAAATAATGAATATCCTCTTCCTGTAAAGCTCTGTCCTTTAATTGATTTGGGCTTAAAAATTACAGTTAATTAGCTTTTGTTCCCTTTCAGCTATTCAATTGTACATATTTGGGTTTATGGTGTTCCAAATAAATTGATTTTATCTGCACTAAAGAGACATAAAAGTTATCGAAATGGCAGAAACTAAATCTATATTTTGTTTTTGGGTAAAATATTCAAGATGTGACTTTTTAATACATTATGTTTGTTTTACAATTTAACAAATTAAGGCAAACAAATGCTATTGATAGTAGTCATATAAGCGGGAGGTTAATGCATCATTAAAACCGGTTTAACTTAAGTCTGTTTCACTTCCTTTAGATAATTGAAATTCTCTTCTGCTGCCTTTAATATTGCATATTTCGGCACCGGATTTTGCATGGGTGTGTAGAAATATCATACACTTCTGGAACCACTTTTAATTTGATGATTTCCAGTTCATGTTGAAAGAAAAAACACTTTTTAAAAATGCTCCATGCTTTCAAATGGATGATATTTTCTGCGCACAATTATGGACTAGACTGGACCATTCTGAATTAGGTATAGGCAGGTTTATCTTAAAGTCAGATGATAAACAAGTCTCACTTTGGCTTTTACCATGTGCTTGAATCTCCTTTTGATTTAAGAAAAAACATACCCGTAAATGATATAATTCAACAAAATACTTAAACATGTAATTGAAATATGCATGCATTAAACCGAAAAGAAATGTTTGAAATAAATTGTTAATGTGCTGCTAATTTCTATTCAGTGTTTACAAACAAAACGTCCGTGGATAACAATTGTTAACCCCGAACGAGTACACCTTGCTATTAATAGTTAGGTCAATTCGGGTCATCTAATTCATCAAGTTACTTGGTCGCCCTTAAAATAGAACAATTAAACACTTAAAAATTTTCACCTGTTGGAAAAAAATGTGATAATGCACATGACTGCAGACTTTTGTACATTTCGTAAACGGCGAATTCAACGTTTTTCAGTTATGTATGATCATTCTTGATATACATACCAAATATGATAAAGATTAGTGTAAAAATAAAGCTGAAATCGTGAGATTTCCATTATCTAAAGGAAGTGAAACCGACTTTTTTAACCGTTTTTTATTTATAAAGTACCCGTTCCATGAACAGAATGTCTATCCGTTTTTTTTTTCTTTTTTTCTGCTGTCGTTTTTAGCGTGTACCAGCAAGAATTAATGACAAATCCAAGTTGACACTATGCCAACGTCCAATCGCATCGAAGTGTCAGAATTCATAGAGAGGAATAAAATACTAATTGATCTTAAATAATTTTTCGATGTTCAGTGTGCGTTTATTATTTGAGTATTATAATGAAACTAACAAGAGAGTACTTTGATAAAACACACTTCATATGTGGGAATCAGGCATTCACTCGATGAGTGCCCTGTGATCGTTTAAATGTTGTATTGTCTTTTGGTCCCTTTGTGCGGCAACGGATGACAGTGTTTGTAACAGTACTTTGCCCGATATGTTATGCTTGTTGACAACCCCGCATCCATACAAAAATTAATTAAAAGAGGGGATGGATGTTCAACCACTAGCAAGTGAATTCCGCTTAAACATGTGGTAGGGGCCGTCTTGAACTTACTTGTGCTTTGCTGAAGACCTCATGGTGACTTGAAAATGAAGAACAACAATGAAAGCGTTGTTCCATTTGCTTAATCCTGCCATGTATTTATAGGGATCTTGCCCCATATACATTTACTCCATATCCCTTTATTTGTTTATTAACCTTGGAGTTTGTCTCTCGTGCAGTGTGGGTCCGTAAAAAGATTCCCTGTGCTTGAGGTGCATCGGGGACCAACGTAGCCAGGAATCTACGACGACTTATAGTTATAATAAAATGTATATAAAGGATAATAACACAAAGAACGAATAATATTAGAATCTGTTTAAAATAATTGTAACAAAACTAAACATTATATTAATATTTAAACTTAAACTATTTTTCTGGCTTTCTGTATATATATATATTGCCCACATCTCCCGATTTTGCTTGCCAATTTTTCTTACAAACAACTCGATGAGTGCCCTGTGATCGTTTATATGTTGTATTGTCTATTGGTCCGTTTGTCGGTCAGCGGATGGTAGTGTTTGTAAGAGTACTTTGCCCGATATGTAATGCTTAATGACAACCCCGCATCCAAACAAAAATTATGTAAAAGAGGGGGTGGATGTAGCGTTGTTCAGCAGTTAGATAGTGAATACCGCCTAAACCGGTGTTAGGAGCCGTCTTGAACTTACTTTGAGGTAAGAGCGTTTGCGCTTTGTTGAAGGCCTCGTGGTGGCTTTAACATGAAAAACAAGCGTGAAAGTGTTGTTCCATTTGCTTAATCTTAACATGTATTTATAGGAATTTTGTCCCATGTACATTTACTCCATAGCCCTTTATTTGTTTATTTACCTTGGAGTGTTCTCTCGCGCAGTGTGGAGTCCGTAAAAACATTCCGTGTGCTTGAGGTGCATGCTCTGTATATTTTGTCGGTTATGGTGTATTTGTTCATGTGAGAATATCATATGAATGCAATATCAAAAGTCAACATTTGGCTTTCTTGTTTTGTAAACAAAATTAAACTATTTTTCAGGCCATCTGAATATATATTGCCCACATCTCCTGATTTTAGTTGCCAAGCTTTCTTACAAACAACTCGATGAGTGCCCTGTGATCGTTTATATGTTGTATTGTCTATTGGTCTCTTTATCGGCCAACGGATGACAGTGTTTGTCCGATATATTATTCTTGTTGACAACCCCGCATCCGAACAAAAATTATGTAAAAGAGGGGATGGATGTGACGTTATTCAACATTAAGCAAGTGAATTCCGTTTGGTAGTGACCGTCTTGAACTTACTATGAGGTAAGAGCGTTTGGGCTTTGTTGAAGGCCTCATGGTGACTTCAAGATGAAGAACAACAATGGAAATGTTGTTCCATTTGCTTAATATTACTTTGTATTTATGCGGATTTTCGACTCATAACAATCAGAAGGGCTCATCAGCATTTTTCAACTTTTTTAGAAAAATGCATTTAACAGTTTGGATATAGAAAGCCCCCTTTCTTTTACGTTGAATACTGTCTCAGGTTTAGATCTTTCCTTTAAAATAGTTACCTATCTTAAATATGTCTTCAGTTGTGCTATATTTGTCATAAATGCTGATGAGCCTTTCCGGTTGTTCCAAAATTATGAAAGTAAGAATGATAAAAGGGCTCATAAGCATGAATTATGATGTTAACTTCTTCTTAAGATGATAAAATCTGAACTTTTATAGATTTAGCATTGAGTATTGAGTTTCCCATAGCTTTTTATGAAAGTCTTATCCATTTGTCTTGTCTTTTTAATAAAATAACTTATTGACACTCATTTAATTTACAGAAAGTTGATAAAGTATTTAATGCAGAAAATAAGACAATTTTCGTTAGAATTATTTAAAATGATATAAGCTTTGCCTTTTCCTACCAAATTGCAGCTTTCGAATAACCATTACATTTGGATATTGAATAAAATTTTATTTTTGGTTATGCATTGTTACTTTGTCATTGGTTTTGCTAAATAATTCATAAAAACTATAAAGTTTAAGTTCAAGCTTTATTATTGGAACAATTCATAATGTCAATTGCCTGATTTAATGCTCTGATTTTCAAACCACATCTGATTTTATCACCTTTGTGTGCAGCCAGAAGGGCTCATCAGGTTAATTTACACTTTTTGAAGGGCTATTGGTATGAAATAATATTTGAAGTCCCTGTGAATTAAATATCATATATAAAACATTTATAAAGATGTTTTTTTGCATATCAGATTAATATACCATAAGAAATATGGCTGATTAAATATTGCCCTGATGAGCCCTTATGGCTGGCATTTGCTGATGAGCCCTTCTGGCAGAAACAGAGAGGAGTTTTAGCTGATGAGCCCTTTAAGTTTTGTTTATTTCAAAGTTTCTCTAATTCTAATTGATTTCAAATTTTAACTTATGAGTTTGCTTCATTCGGTCTAAACAACTGATTTTGTGACAAAACTGCTGATGAGCCCTTCTGGTTGTTATGAGTCGTTTTGTCCCATGTGCCTTTACTCCATATCCCTTTATTTGTTTATTTACCTTGGAGTTTGTCTCTCGTGCAGTGTGGAGTCCGTAAAAAGATTTCCCGTGCTTGAGGTGCATGCTTTGTATATTGTCAGTTATGGTGTATTTGTTCATGTGAAAATTTCTCACATCAATGCAGTAACAAAATTCAACATTTGGCTTTCTTAAACTATTTTTTTTGGCCATCTGTATATTATATTGCCCACATCTCCCGATTTTACTTGAAAAAATTTCTTACAAACAACTCCCTGTTGTCGTTTATATATTGTATTTGTCTATTGGTCCGTTTGTTGGGCAACGGATGGTAGTGTTTGTAAGAGTACTTTGCCCGATATGTTATGCATGTTGACAACTCCGCATCTACACAAATATTATGTAAAAGAGGGGATGGATGTGGCATTGTTCATCATTTAGCAAGTGAATTGCACTTAAACCGGTGCTTGAAGTTACTATGAGGTAAGAGCGTTCGCTCTTTTTTGAAGGTCTCATGGTGACTTCAACATGAAGAGTAACAATGAAAGCGTTGTTCCATTTGCTTAATCTTACCATTTATTTATAGGGATTTTGTCCCATGTATATTTACTCCATATCCCTCTATTTGTTTATTCAAATCTAAATGAAAATAAACACACAAAAAAGTTTAAAGATTCTGTATCGATTTGTTAAAAAACCTATTAAAGATTCTTTATCCAAAAAGTCCAATCCTGAAAAAAAGAAGAAACACATTTTAGTGCACTGAAGTGAATATCATACAGATTTCATTATCATTTTTTCTGTGCTCTCCTATTTCATGTTTAAAATTAACATTTTTTCTGACAATGACGTCATTTGTTGCATTCCATAGTCTTATGATATATTGCATTCCAATAATTCATGATAGTATAATGACACTATTTAGGGTGCGTCAATTTTACAGCTTTATGTCGCGGGGGGGGGGGGGTGTTAACGTCCTATCTTTCTGTATAAAGGTAGGTCTGTTTTTTAAGGTCTGAAACGTATTAGAAGGTTACGAAATATCAGCAGAAATATATCAATAGGTCAGAATTTCCACTTGGGACATATCATAAGGTTGCAAATTTCAACATCCAATATATTACCGCAAACTTAATCTTCAGATAAGCAAAGTGACATTATTCATACGATCTTTAAACTTTACAAATATATATGAATAGGTTAGAAAATTTCAGAAAATATATGAAAGGGTCATATTTTCAAATGTATGAAAAGGGCTGGTTTAAATTTTACTGCCCGCACACCCTTACCAAAGTATATGTTCAGTGCCCCCCCCCCCTTGCTTTATGTAATTTTAATACCGTCGCTTGTTTATTTGTTACTTAGTTAATCAATCAAGTAGCGAACAGTAGGGAAACCCGAAACTGGAAGATGGTCAGTTCTGGAATTTGAATTTTTTTTTTCGAATTATCACATTCGCTTTGAAGCTTTGGCATGAGGCTTCCATTAATTTTATATCTCTACAGTGGAGATAAAATAAAGCAATATATTTGTCATATACTTTGAAGTTTTCAATATCTGAAAAAGTTGAGTTTGTACTTAAGATTTGAAATGGGAGAAACATATAACATGAAAGGCATTTAAAATGCTAAACAAGAATGATAATGCTATGTACTTTTTCTCACACAATCACCCGAAATATTTAATTTGTTTTAAATTACGTCAATCTTAATGATTCTTTTCATTGCTTCTAAAATATTCCAAAGTCTAATATTCATTGGAAGAATATTTAAAAATGTACATTTTTTTTCTTTTTGCCACTGTCTGATGCTTACACAGACTAAATATTTTAAAAATTGGACCCAAGTACAACTATTCTTAACTCTTAACCCTAGCGAAAACCTAATAAATCATTAGACTTTGTTCAAAAGAAAGATTTTGTTTTTATTATTTTAACATCAAAATTGATATTCAAAATATTTGCACTTCCGGAGTTTTCAGACATTTACTTTCAAAAAGATATTTTTTGTCAGTTTAAAGACAGAAAAGCCCCGTTAGGTTCCAAATATAAACAATGCTCATGATGAAATCTTCTCTTTTCTAAACTTCACGTGACTATCAAAACAATTTATTTCAACTAAATTTTCTTATTGGAACTTTTGCATCAATCTAAATCTGAATTCTATTTTTACTATCTACTAGTATTTCGGTCCCAAATGCAGTGCTATTTCTATTTTTTATTTATAATATGCGAATTATGATTTATGATTATGATTATGATTTAGATAAAAAAAATGATACCGATTGCATTTTTTACCTCGGTTGCGTACCCGAATGATCCAGTCGATATATTTTCCAATACGACCGCTATATAAAAAAATAATTCCACTGCAATAAAAAATATGCCAATTTCTGTAAAATATGCATTTTAAATGGTTTGCAATAATGTCTTTTGTAATGTGGACATTCTAAGAAGAAGTGAATAGCATTTATACGAACATGTCCACATTGACAGCTAGGGTCAAATACAAGACTAATTCTGGAAGGACTTATATATTAAGGATATATTAGTCTATGACGTATTCTTATATGCAGTACATTTAAGAATCTGTAGCTATCATCTTATAAATATAATTTTTTTTGTTAAACTTTGAGCTTCTTTAGTGTTGAGCGGTTAGTCAGTTAATTATTCCAACCATGCATTGATTCAGCTATTTTTGTTTCAGATATCTCCCTTCTCGTACGATGTCACAACAAAGGCAGGACGGCATATACAGAATACCTGACCAAAAAAGACAAAATGAAATTTTGAACCCTCAGTGAATTTTCGTTAACATTTTTTTATTTGACTGACAAGTTAGTCGTATTTATTCCATACTAGCTATGTTGTAAAGAACTAAGGGGAATAACCTCAAAATAAAAGATACCGTCCAATAAAAACCTGACCAGGAGTTGATCCCGGCTTACCAAAAGAGGGAATAGCTTACGGGTAAAAGGAATTAGCATATCACTGTAACTTTGTCCTAGACACCCTAAATCTTTTTTTATTTTATAAGATTTATATTCATTAAATGTTCAAGTAGGGCTAGACAACCCGTCAAATGCAACGAATAATTTCCTTTTTAGTAAGTTTTCTTATTTCTCGTTAGGGGATCGAGATATCTCGTGATATGGAGGATGTGAGATATTTCTTTCTCATTTTTGAGACACAGAAGTTCCTAATTTTAGCGGTGTGAGATTTCCTTGTCTTACACTAGTGCTCGTACAGTTTATCGGCAAATATCTTGTTTTGCACATAAGGGTCTGAAGTCTACATCTGTCCTCATTAGTGATCATAAGTGGATTTAATCTACGTATTTTGAAATTGTTCTATCATTTAAAATACCATTTCACATGAAAATACAAGAAAAATCGTCTTTTAAAATATGCGTGCCCGGGTATACATTCTTGATTTCATGTTGCAAAAAGGGAAATAACTCTTTGTGTAAAAAGACAAAAAGGGGCGATATTTTGTGTGAATTTTGGTATATTTTAGGTTGAGTACAGTGAGAAATAAAATTAAACACCAGTGGAAGTGCGAGACAAGAGAATCTCAGACACCCTCGGGTAAGATTTCAATTATCTCGGACTCAGCAAGCTTCGTCCAAGACTGGAAATCTTACTCTTGTGTATCTTAGATTCTACTGTCTAGCACTACCTTTGGTGTTATATTCTTTATATCTCACCCCTTTTTGTGTTTGGGGGGGGGCTGTCTAACTTTTGTCGTAAGCGCGTGCAAAAAATTCAAGATGTCTACCATCGCTTCGAATTTTCATGCGATTTATGTAGTATTATTTGCTGTCTGATTTAATAACTCTTTCTGTTTATGTAAGGAAAAAAATGTACCTTTAAACCAGGAATTTATCATGAACCGCAAAATTTGCAATTTATATTTAAACATAGATTTAAAATTGCGCGCCAATTGTTGAAAACGAAGTTACTATCCAGCTTCAGTAAACGTATACCAATTGTGACGTCATATTTTCCCCGGGTGCGTTTTTGATATTTCTTTGTGAAAGTCAAAGCTGATCATGGTTTTGCGAGTAATTTCAGAGCGTTAAGGCGAGAAAAAGTATCAAATCTTCTTGAAATGATATCTTTTGTCCATCCCTCGGCAAGCCTCTGGATGGACATAATATCTTAGCCTTCGTGTTTGAGATCAGCCTATCTCGCCTTTTCCTTTGGGGTAGATATATAGTTTCCATAACGAGAACTAGTTGATTATGAAATTTCTCACATCGAGTTAAATAAATTTTGCAAATGTTTGAAAGCGAGGCTTGCCCAGCTTTTAAACATTTGAAAATTTATTAATCGAGATGTGAGAAGTTTCATAATTAACGTGTTTAAGTTGTGGAAACTGTTTCTCTAATCACTAGACGAAAAACACCGAGGATTGTATTCCGAATAAATTTGGCGGGAAATTTCACGGAACTTGTTCTCCTCTAAAGAGAGGAGAACAAATATTATCACACCGTTCAGAAGATGTGAAAACTGTATAGAAATTAGAGAAACTATATTTCTCACTTTTGAGACAGGTCAGTTTCTATTTTTAGAAGTGTGAGATTTTTCTGTCTCACACTACCCCATGTGAGAAAATTAATCAAACACTGTTGAAAATGCAAGATTTAGGAATCTCAGACACCCTCGGTTAAGATTTCAATGGTTCTCTGACTCGGCAAGCCTCGTCAGAGAAATATTGAAATCTTGCCCTTTGGTGTCTGAGATTTCTTAATCTTGCTTTTCACCGGTGTTAGATTCATATAATCTCTGCTGACTGTAAGGCTTCCATCCTTGTTAATAATCAACAGATTCATTGCTTAAAAATTTCAACAGTCCTCGAAACTTTTTTTTTGTTTTGTTCCAATTTATTAATGTCTTATTCATTAAAACCATCAAAGAGTTCACTCGAATGCTCTAGTACAGGTAAAATATATACAAAATATAATTTTCCTCCAATCTTTTTATTACCAAATAACAAAATACCGAAGTAACAGTAAATTTAAATTCTGAGCGTGGACATTTCGACAATTTATGTCTCTTCAGTGCAGTATCAAATTAAGATCTTTGAATCCAATTTTCATATTTTCACTAAATCTTTTTTGTCGAATGCCTATTTTGGTCGCCACGTCCATATTTTCGTTTGAAAAGTTTCTCGAAGAGAGGTACATTTGATGTAACACTGAATTAATTAACCTCATTTGTTTGCTGTAGTGCTTTTTATTTTACATATTTTTTTTTTGGGGGGGGGGGGGGGGNCTGTGTGTTCCTTATGATTGATAAGATCCATTTTTGTATGTGAAGCATATCTAAGTATTGGTCTATTTAAACCTAAATAAGAGCCAGATTTGGAAAGGTATCGTAAGGAGATACCTTACACATTTACAAATGTTAGAATAAAATAGAAAAAATCATAGTATTATTATATACTTACAACCCACAAGCTGCCACACAGAGTGGAGCAGATATCCCCATTGTTTCCAGTGCAGTTGTAGATGCACATGCAACGGAGCATGCAGCAGAAGTAACTGCAAAGCCGTTTTGCGAGAGCCAAGCTTTCACCTTTTCATATGCTTGCTGGACTGTTAAAAGATAAGAAAATTTTAGCAGAGATTTTTTCAAATCAACATGATGCATGTACAATGATAAAATTGATACTAGTATTTTCTTGTGATTTCTTGTGTAAATTTTATTTTTATCCAGTTTTAAGATTATTGTCTACGTTTGCTTCTAAAAATGGGAAAATTGCACAACCAGTATCAGCGTATTGTTAGATTTTTACGGATGTATTATAAAAGAAGAGTTGTCGTTCTTTTCCAAACAACCCATGCAACGCTTAATTTCCACAGTAATGACACAGGTTTACCGACTATTTCCTTGATTTATCGAAAAAAGGACAAGTTCCAACATGTTCAGACCATTGTCTTCTGTTCAAATATAGTTTTGTTTTTTTTTCACAACACTGATTTTTATATTGAAATCTTTCAAAGCACATATTGCGACTGGCGAAACACACAAAAACGATAAATTAACATGCATTTTGGAATTTGTCATATATCTCATGAAATCCATGAATTTTTTATCAACTTGCATCATAACCATTCAGAATAAAAGTGACAACAAAAGTCCCAATCGATCAAAAGGAGAGACCAGTAAGGAAAATCCGTATAACATTGGACAGAATCAGGGAAACACAACCAAACACAGAACATTTTTGGCAAGTCGTCATATTCCCGAGTTGGAACGGGCATTTTATAGATAAAATGGTGGGTTAAACCAGGTTTAATGATGCATCAACCTCCCGCTTATATGACGGCTAACTATAGCTTCTGTGTGCCCAAATTGTGTTAAATGTCAAAATATATATGTTAGTAGTCTCTTGTGATTTCATGTTTTTGTCCGTATATTTAGTTCTTTCAGTTTCATTTTTCACAATTGACTCAGTCCTGTTGCCAACTGAATTTTACTGTTGTTACGATTGTTTTTTTATTTATCACATTGGCTGTAGGGGGAAGGTTTGGATCCAATAAAACTAGTTTAACCCCGCCGCAGCAGGTTTGCGCCTGTCCTAAGTCAGGAATTTATTAAGCCTTTGTGTGTCTTGTCCTTTTTCTAGTTAGTTTACTTTATGTCTATAGGAGTCTAGGTAATGTTTATTTCGCTGGACTTGATTGCTCTTTGTTCATGGGCCGACTCCGACCTGCCGTTGGGTGTGGGGTTTTCTCACCGTTCATTGAAGATCTTATGGTGGCTTTGAGTTGTTATTACTCCCCTTTGGGTCGTTGTCTCTTTGACACATTCCCCGTTTCCCTTCTTTTTTCTATT